>BRZM01000286.1:30239-50951 GCA_033238685.1 Lates japonicus | reverse complement strand
TGTGTGTGTGTGTGTGTGTGTGAGTGAATGAGCAGGGATGGAACACATGTCAGCTTCAGATGCATTACAACAGAGTCATGCCCACATATATATACACACACAAAGAAATGATCACATAAGAGCAAAGAGAAAAAAGAACAGTTTTGTACATTTACATTTGCTCTCTGCTTCTAGAAATTTGATCTCTATGAATAAATAGTATGGACCACACTTGTCCACACTTGTAGAGCAAGAGAATAGGTCACTGTTTATCCCATCTCTTGACTCTTGCTACTTCTAGCGCTGCATGAATAAATCCACAAAATGTCACACACCATTTGATCTCATTGAATGTGGTCTATAGCCCAAAACAATATCCTGCAATTGTTCATCAGTGCTCTTCTCCAGTTGAAGCTTATTACCCCCCAGTTGTCCAAATGTACTGCATATCAGTGTTTTCTATCCTGCTGTGGGTTATTGTTGAGTCTCTAGTTTGATATTGAACTTTTGCCTGAAACCCCGAAAAAGGTAATAACCTTAAAGTACGTGTGGAAAATTGTTTTTCCAAGTGCAGCATGTGTATTGGTTTGTGGCATGTGATTTGTTGAGTGCACAGTCTCTATTCTCAGGGCATACTTATTGTACTTTGAAGCAGCATTCAGCCGGAGAGTCCTTGCGATCTTTTAAAACCTTTGAAAAACTGGGTCGCTTCAAACTGACAGTTAAACATTATATTTGAATACATTGGCATGTTTGGCTTATAATGTGTTGTTTGCCTTGAGACTTTACCATATCAAGTTGCTGCAATATCTGTAGATGTCATCTCATCTAAACCAGTTTAGATGAGATGAACATTCTTGCATTTTGGGTTAAACTCTTTATTTCATATTTGTTCAGTAAATCAAGCATTTCAAGCATATATAACTTTGAGACTGAACAATATCCCAGATTATAGCACTGTGTGTTTTTGTGTATGGATGTCACGTGGGTTGGGGATGGCAACTCTGGAACAAACAAAAACCCCTGTCATCATTGGAAAACCAAATTATGACTAATTATATATCAGCAAGTAGCCATGGCTTCATTTACATTTCCAGGCCTTGGAAATCACCATGTCAAGAGGTAGCAGCCTGAGTTATATGTAGTTAGGAATATGTAACAGGGCAGCAAACACAGTCATACAGCCCAGGGCGAAGCACTGGGGAAGAGATTTGTTTTCCGAAAATACAGCAGGAGGGTTAGCTAGTGATCTGAACATAATAATGCAAGCAGGACATAGCAGAGATAGGGGCTCATATGTCTTCTCCCTCTGTTTATCTCTCTCCATCTCGTCTCCCTTCATCTTTTATGTTCTCTCAGGTTTGACCTGGATCTTGTTTGCTTTCTTTTTCCTGTCTTATTTCACTTCTGATTGCAGCGTTGGTTGTTTCACATCGAGCACCATACAGTATGTTTTGCATGGTATTGATATTAGCAAAGCTGCAGGTATGCAGTGCACATGCAGACATTTAGATGTTTTAAGCCATTCTTATCACAGTGATAATGACAAACTTTACTCAGGCAATAGCCACCAGTGCCCTCATAGTCATTACCAGAGAGCGCACACAAACACATTAAAAGCAAATCAGCATTGAACACACCATATCCTTCTGTTAGCGTGCTATTAGATCATAATCTGGGGTGTTTAAAAGGACAGATGGATGGGAAATAGCTAATATGACAGGTCCTGTGAGTTTTGGGATGAGTCTGCTGTGGAGTGTGAAGTTGCCACACTTAAAAAGTGTAAAAAATTGCTTTTGAAATGAGGAAAATAGGAGGTCATGGATTGTTTTGAGGTGTTTGAATAGCTACAAGGTCAGAATAAAAAATAAAAAAAATGCTTGAGGACTGAGAAGCATGCACGTGTGCTTCAGGCCACGTGTGCCATTTCGTTTCGCAGTCTCATTGTGCGGTGCTTTTGAACAAAATATTTTTTTCTTAAGCCCAACTGTTAACAACTAGGAGTGTTTTTTTTTTTATCCAGACAATTTGTTCTCAGCAGAGATGACAAGTGCTCCCATTCACCAGGCAACTGAGTTGAAAAAAAAAAAAAGATGAGGAAGACGAGGGGAGCTTTGACAACATCTTGAGCCTACTAATTTCATGAAAACACGAGAGAGAACAGATGTCTGGCTCATGTGTTTCAAGCAAAACATATCTCATGCATCTTTTCCCTCCTTCCCCCACCCCCCGCTCACTTCCCTCTAACTATATATCCCTCTGTCTTCTTGCAGGCCTTTGATGCATTCATCTACATCTTCTTTGCATTGGAGATGGTGGTAAAGATGGTGGCACTTGGGATCTTTGGCCGCCGCTGTTACCTGGGAGACACCTGGAACAGGCTAGACTTCTTCATTGTCATGGCTGGGTAAGTAACTTTATCTGTGTCGGCGTAAATCATACATCAAGTTTGCATGTCATGTTGTTTAGGGAAGATTGATATGGGAAATGTGCTCTAACTGCATTTGTCTTTGAAATCAAGGTATAATGGAGACTGAAATGACTCAGCATTGAATTCTACAATATAATGTCTGTATTGAGAGTTTAGCAAGTATGGAACTTGTCTGTGGTGACAAGGTTTTGTTGTTTAGCTGCTCTGACTGCTACAAGCAGTCTGACACTATTACTCCAAACCAGTCTCGACTGCTTACAGTATATCTATTTGTGCAATGGCTTACTAAGCTCTAAGAAGATTAATAAAGCTGTCAACTGCTGTTAAACGCAGTGTGATTTTCATTCACTCCAGACATTTTCACATTTTCACATTGGCGACTTTGGCTAGCGCTGATGATGCAGGTTGACAGGTCACCAAAACTGTCTAATGTATGAGTAACCTGTCAGTCCATGTGACTTCCTGTTTACAACTCCTGGTTTGTTTGTAATACATCAGTGTGAACACTAAACAGACTAGAAGTAAAGAGCCAGGGGAACTAAACTACAAATGTGAACAAAACATTGTTGTTCACCTCCATTCTTCATCCAATAATTTGCATGTCAGGAAAGTTCACATGGTACAAATCTAGGCCTTGTTCATTGAATAATAGTCATTCATAAAACTATGTTATGACAATTTTTTATCAATTTTTAATCTTTTTTGAATTGTAAATTTCCCCATTGTGGGACTAATAAAGGATTATCTTATCTTATCAAAATGATAAATGCGCACAGTAGATTATTTACCTACAGAACATCTGACTTAATTCCATATTTTGCTGTGCCAGAACTGGTTTCAAGTCTGATGAAGTTGGGCAAGCATACAGTCAAAACTTGAAAATGTAAAGATGGAAATGTGCTGTAATATCTTGAATCCCTCCACATTAATAAACACCAGAATATGTCTTAACACTTGAATCCAGGGAGTAGATGGCACAGATGTTGTTTTGGTGCTTTGCACTATCATGTAAAATTGATAGTGTGAAGTAAAATTGTTAGTAGACAGAGAGGGAAGAAATGAAGGAACCAAAGACGGACACTGGGAAATCAAAAGCGAGTTTGCGAGAGACACCCGCTGCTCAAACCTGCCCACAAAAACACACATATCCACAGTCATATGTTGTGTTGCCTAAGTTTGACTTGTTTCTTGCAAAAGTGTCCATCGTACATGCTGTTACTGTGGAAAACGCATACACGCGCATGCTACTTGGATGCGTGTGTGCAAAACAAAAGCAAACACACCTGCTCAAACACCTGCTGTGCACAAAGTGAAATGAGAGGCTCAGACATGGGTGATAAAGCAAGTGTGTGTGTGTGTGAGAGAGAGAAAGAGAGAGATGGATAGGGAGAGTGGCTGGTTTAATAGCAGACAAAGAAAGCTAGAGCAACAGACTTACCAGGGTAGGTGGAGGGACATTCATCTTCATTTGAGCTGAATCAGTTTATACCCAGTGGATGCTTGTGTGTGTGTGTGTGTGTGAGAGAGAGAGTGTGTGTTTGTTGCACAGAATTGCACACAGAGATTAGAGTCTGTCATCTTATGCGTTTTGAGTTTGTTTAATCTGTGCATGCGTGCATCTGTGTGTTTGTGTGAACACCTCAGTCCTCCGTTTTCCTCTTGGCAGCATCCATTAGATTAGCGTCTAGGCTAATTGCAGAGGGCAGTGCCAGTCTTGCCGGGCCGACAGTCTGCTAAGAGCTCCTTGTCTGTTACCCACGGGCACCACCTTGCTCTCTCAACCCCCCCACCCCGTCTTTCTTTCTTTTTCACACGCTTGGATGAACAGGCTCCAAAGGAGGGGTGTGGGGTTCCATGCCTTTGCTCCATAACCCTACCACACACAAAACTGGGTCTTTTATTTTATATGTTGTATATTTTATTTTAGCCTAATCCACTGTACTGAGGCTTATTTTTCCTAGCCTGTCAAGCATCTGCAGCAGTAACTGAAAAATCACAAAGTCTCCTTGTGTGTGTCCGCTGAGATTTGTGATCCAGGGATGAAGCCTTACCCTTTTTAAAGAAAGTCAGTCTTGCCTTCCATTTATTCTAATGTATGCCTAAAATTGGCTGAAATGGTCAAAGAAATGATTAAAGACTTTCTCCCACTGAGCAAGACTGACTGATTTTTGGATATATCTAGCATATTAAGCTGCGCTGTATCTTCACTCAATCTTGTGGACACACCTGGAGCATGTTTTCTGATATACTGTATATGCAAAGAAACAAAGAGCCGGTTAATCCACAATTAAGCAGGACTGAACAAGACAGCGATGCAGCTGTAGTTCACGATTTCATTAATTTCTGAGGAGATTCTCACAGTTGAGAATGTTTCTTTTTTGACTGTAAAAGGCAAGAGTGATGTTTTTTTATGTAAATTATGTCGAAAAACTTCTTTCTTGACACAGAACTTCAGTGTTAACTTTGATGAGGGCGTATTTTTAATTTGACAGTTAAGTCACTACAGATTTTACATGTCTAGATTCAAGACAGTCATTTTCCTTTTCTCTAATGTTAAAGGTAGCTCTGAACTCTTCTCACCAGGCCTACCTGAGGTTTCCCCTTTAGCTCTACATTTCATATTGATATAAACACACACACACACACAAGCACTAGTTACATAAAAGCATGAATGAGATGAAGGTGTCACGAGCAAAAAAGGGAATGTGAAAAATAGAGAACAATCATAAAAAGGCTGCTTGCGGCAGTCCACTAATTACCCTCCCAAACACAGCATCCTGATTGATGTATACAGGAAGAGTCACTTGTATAGAGCGCACACATACACTCACAAAGACACACATGCAGGCACATCTGTGATCTTGTGTTCTCTCTTTCACTTTATTCGCTGCTCTGTCTGTCCTCCAGATGCAATTGGATCATTAACGAAATAATATCTGTGCAATATCCGTGCAACTGTTAATGCTTTTGTAGGTGTCCTCTATCCAGCAGTTTATCACTCACCCTGTAACCTGATCAAACAACATAACAAAAAAAACAATCAGTGTTTGTGCCCTTGAGCTCACTAAGAGGGGAACATATATGTTTCAATTGTTTCAAAGCTCTCTTTTGACATTTTAGCCTCTTGCTCAGTCTCTCAGCAGCCCGCATCAAATCATTAGAACTAGCACAGATACTATTATGTTTGAGGCAGGTTGTACTAACACCACTGCTCCCTGCCAGGAAAAAAAACCTGGCCCCAAAACAGCTGTTATGCTCTTCTCTATACTGTGACATTTTCATCAAGCTGCCGTGTGGCATTTCTGCACTTGTGACTGCATCGGGAAAATAAAATTGGTCTGCGACATGCCTCTACGTCCTTGCAAAAGACACTCTCAAAAGTGCGAGACCCATGAGCTTTACAGCATGAACAATAGAATCAGGCCATTTCCACAAGTCCAGAAGGAGTAAGCATTTCACCTAAAAGTGTGATCTAGCACCTTCACATGTCCACAAATTTATAGTGGTTTTAAATATTTCACTACTCCATGAATAAATTGTTAGTGGTTAGAGCACGTCAGTTCAAACCCTTGTTACAAGTAATCCCACTCAAGTGTGAGCTGGGGTGCTACTCTGTTGATGACTCTGTGCTGTGGTGAAGGGCAAATGGAAATAGTTTCCCTCTGGGATCAATAAAGTATCACATTATTGTAAATGACATGGTTCATAAGTCAGTCTATGTGAGAGACTGTGAGCTTGGCTTGTTTTGTCAAAGCCAGTGGCTGCGCTTTGGGTGTTATTAGCTTGTGGTGGTGATGCTGCTGCTGCTGCTGTTGCTGTTGGTGTCATGCTGTCCCGACACTGTTTTACCCTCAGGCACATCAATTTTGTGCACACACTTACACAAACTCACTTAACTGCTGTTACACAATGTACACCATTTTCACACATATACATGCACACAGTGTCATTAATGCTCTTGTTTTTTTACACATATACTGTAACACTCATTCACCCACTTAAGCTGTCTCTGTCTTGATGATTATGGTCATGTAGTGTAAGTGTGTCACATTCAGACATACACACTGCTTTCTCACACACATACACACACACACACACACACACACACACACACACACACACACAGAGCAAACCATGGCCATTCTCCTGTGAAAGTGGTTTGGGTTTGGGGGCACAAACAGCTTAGCCATGCTGTGGAAATGACTTGCTAACAGATGCCAGGCTCTGACTGAGCCACAACATCCTGCAGGCAACACTTAGAATAGAATGAATCCCTCTTTTTTGCCCCCTCTCTCTTTCTTTTCCTCACCTCTCTTTCATGTTATTCTCCCCTTTTGATGCTTTGTCGCTTTATTCCCCCCCCAACCACTCTCCACTCTGTGTAGTACATTTTCCATACTCTTCCCACAGCTCTGGGAGAGGACAGGTGAGACTAGATCAGAAAATAACCACTGTCATTGAATCACGAGCGGGGGCTCTCTCGCCCAGCTGGAGCCATGGTTAATCCTTTTTTTTGCCATATTCTGAAGCAGTAGCACACTCGTGTAACTGTTGAAAGGTTAAGTGATGTTTTCTTTCTCTGTTTTTCTCTTTTTCCTTCTCTCTCTGTCGGTTTCTCCAGGATGGTAGAGTACTCTCTGGACCTGCAGAATATTAACCTGTCGGCCATCCGGACGGTGCGGGTCCTTCGTCCTCTCAAAGCCATCAACAGAGTGCCAAGTGAGAGCATTTGAAGTTTTTGTGTGCGTGTGTGTATGTGTTTGTGAGTACAAATCACATTTGTAACTATATTCTCATGTGACTACGTAGCCTGTTTTCTGTGTGTTTGTGCTTGTAGTTTCCCTTTGTGCCTATGTGCGTCTGTCAGTCCACATAAGGCATCTGCATGAAAATTCATGTATATGTATTACATCTCTGGCTTTTTTGTGCATCCGCATGCCACCTGTTCCCCATGGGGATCATTAAACATTCATCTTATGCTTAATCACACAGCCCATTCAGGCCCTGAGTCACAGCTTTATCACATTTACAAACCATCCATTAATGCTGCTTCACTGATCAGTCCGTGACCATAACCCTGTTCCTCTCATCTAAAACTCAGTTCTTGGCCAAACTTTTTAACTGCCATTGATTTCTTTGTCTTTGTCCCAACAGTCAGCTCTTAATCATTGTAAGCACCAATTAACCAAGGACTCATCTCTTAGTTCTAGCACTTTAGCGGTTAGCCAAGCATTAGCAGCTAATGCTAATTGTGCTTAATGAAGTTTCAGATAAGTACTTAAAAATCCCTTTCTTAAATATAGTGGATTTTCTGGTAATATACAGAAATGCATGCCTTGTGATTAGAAAAAAGGTGAAGCAATTTTATAATTTTTCTTAGATGTACTCAGAGTGACTAATGACACACACTTTTTTGTCTTTTTCTCATTAAATTGTGTGAACAGGACAATTGGATTCTGTCCTCATCAAATGACCCAGAGTTCCTCCACTGTGCAGAAAATCTTGGCTTAACAAAGCACATAAACTTAGAAACTTTTCCTCAATATCTTAAACTCACTGAGACTGAAACCGTTTCCTCCACTTTTAAATAATCATGAAATGAGTGCGCAGCAGATGGAGCCGATTGCATGAAAGCCCTGTTGCCTAATTCAGTTTGGACCTTGGGGACAGATACTGAAAGAAGAAGAAACCTTTCGAGCGACTGCGGACAGTAATGTTGAAATTTTTTAAAGATATACTGTGGAAGGAGACAAAAATGGCCTTGCAGATGAAAGTATGAATAAATCTATAGGGCTGAGCAGTTAAAAAGGTTCATTTTGGAGCTAGGTAATGGCACAAAGAACAACATTAAGATACAAATTTAAAGTTATACATATGAGGAAGAGAGAGGAGCCGATAAAGCAGATATGTTTGTGTCTGTATGTGAGATACATGATCTCTTCCCTCCTGCGTTATCTCTACAAACCAACATGTAAAACATTTCTATATCATCTTTTTCGCCTTATTATGTAACCTCTCTAGCTTATATATCCTCTCACTTTGTTTCTCTGCTTTCAGCACGCCTTCAGTCTGTTTTTAAAGTACAAACTACCCAGACAGATATGTACACACAAATCCAAAATTACAGCTTTTCCTCTACCTTGAGCAAGTTCTCACCGATTTTTTTTCTCCCTGCCTAAGTGTCCAATCATGGCAGATTCATCGTATTTAGTGTAATTACCTGAAAAAGTATCCTGTCTCCAGCGCCTGAATTGATTTCAATTTTCCACACATTTTGAAGGACAAGTTACCTTTCAGGCAGAGCCCTCCGCTCAGCCCAATATTTCAGACAGCCGCAGGAGCAGCACTCACAAAATATGGATGTTAACTTCATTACTCTTCAAGTGGTGTGATTAGAAGATATTGTGTGCAGTAGAGTGTGTATAGTGTTTCAGGGACAAGTGCCCAGATTGTAAACAAATCTGCTTCTCTGGAGGTGATTACGCATCATGGCTCGAATCTCCAGATACATAGGTTTGCTAACGTATGTATAGTTGGTACAGCAGATGCACGCTTATGTGCGTGTGTGTATTAAAGATGTGTGTGCATGAGCCCACTCTTAGTTTTTATGTGTTTGTTCACACTGTAGTTGTCTATGTGTGTGGGTGTGTGTGTGATTTGTGCATGCTGTTATTGTTTGTGTTGTTATCAGTCAGCTGTATGTAATGAGTGTGTGGTAGCCTGATTCCGTCCCCTATCCGTGACCCCATTAGAGGTGCGGAAGCATGGGGATAAAGCTATTTGTTCCTTGTTTTGTTGGATTGCTACTTTGCCCACAGATACACGGGGAGCATGAGCGCATCCTGACCCCTCACACACACCGCAATTTGTAATCCCCCAACAAAATGGCAGATAATAGCTTTGACCACACTATGCGTGTCTGTGTGTGCGCTGTTGAGTTAGACCTCTTGATGAAATCGGTGTGAGATAGAGGAAGTGCTAGACAGAACAGGAGCGGGACGGACGAACAAACACTATGAAGCTTAAATGAATAAGAGAAGAATAAGAAAAAGAGAAGAGAACTCTCCTGGTCTTTGGTGAATAGCACAGGCAGGTAGCTGTAAATGTGTTTCTACTGTGGCGCAAGGGGAGGCATCCATCTTTATCTGGGAACAGCAGGAGCTGGCAAACTGGTACAGCCACCAGGAGGGGAGAGAGATGGAGGCTAGAAGGGAAGGAGAGAGAGAATGAGAAAAAAAAAGAGGCAAAGCAGATAAAAGATGAGAAAAAGACAAGATTTGTGTGATACCATACTGTTCTTTCCTCTGTGGTTTGCTTTCTTTTTCTTTGAATATTTATGGTCTTTCGTTTTTTCTTCTCTTATTTTGGCACTCTTTTTTTTGGCACGCCCTCGGGCGCTGTCTCATTCTCGTTCTCCCTCCATCTCTCCCCCCATCCGTCTCTCCCTCTCTTCACCCAATTAGGCCTAATGGAACAGTGGCCTAATGACAAGGACCCTGGGGAACAAACACATTTAGACTTGCCTCCAGCCGCCACCAGAGACACATGCACACTAGCAACGCTACTGCTTTCCATTTAATACCAGTTGACGAGACAAATTAGCCGGAGGAGTAAGACGGGCGCGCACTTAACCTCAAGAAAAATTCTCTCCTCTGCGTTCTTGAGATGAAATTTCCATAAAAATTTCTATTCGTTTTTTTACCTTCTAATCCTTAGAAGGATTAGATCCACACATCAACGTTGTGGCAATCTGTCAGTCACAGCCTGTTTCTCTCACAGACAGATTCAGGACTGAACTTCAAATCAATAAAAAAACATTATAAGAAAAGTTTGGTGAAAGATGCAGACTGCACTTTGACCCTGAACGACAAGTGAACTATTCACCATCAGTTAATTCCACATGCAGACACACACCACATTGATAAATGAACCTCTAAACGTGAGCATACACTCTAAATAAGCACATAATCACTAATCTAGATGTAGTAAGAATCAAAAGGGAGTGATAGCATTGATTAGCACTTAGGGAGTGGGAGAACCTTCTTTAATGAGGTTTAATGTTTTTTCTTTACTCTCGGCGTTTGTGTTTATTTGGTTTCGTTTTCTCAGCTTCTCTCCTGTCATTCAGTCTGTCAGCAGTTTAGATGCACTGTTGTGTTTACGGCACATTAACCTACTGTTGAGTTGTCATTCACCAATCCCAGTATGGCTCCGAAAAACACAAAGACACACGAATCAGACAAGTAGATACACACATGCACATGTTGTCACACTTGTAGTCAAACAAACACACGCACACACCTCTCTCAGGTGTCCGCACGGGGTTCCTGTGATCTCATCAGTAGGTCTCACCTCTTTCTCACTCGTTAGTCCAATCAGCTGTCATTATGTTCCACTAATCACCATCTCAATATGTCATCACTGCGGGACAGGCCCATCCACGGGGGATGAGGTCATCATCATTCGACAGGGGACACACTTGTGTTTCTGCAATTAGGTTTTCATCTAATCATGAAGGAGACCTCATGTGGCCCAGTTATGCCTCTGTGTTCATGGGGTGGACGGTAGTTAGGATGCACGTGTGTGTGGTTGTGCATGTGTGGTTGTCTGTGTGATATTCTACCTTTAAAGCTCTTGATCTGTTCGGGAACGGTTCTTGTACAACATAACTATTTTGGTATCCCAGTATTGCCTTGGATGTGTTTGCCTTACATACAGCCTCCTCTGGAGAGGCTGTTCACTTCCACTTCTGAACCACCATGCCTCTCTTTCTGTTGTGTATGTGTGTGCGCAATACATCCATGTGTCTTTTTTTTCCACTTCTGTGTAGTTCTTGAATTGTGCTTTCAAGTCAGTTTGCTGTTGAAAGCAGAATTTGAACTACTGTTTGTTGCCAGTGTCTCACATAAAGGGGAATGCTTTTAAACAGCTCGGTATTCTAGAAATAATGTTCAGTTGCTATTAAACTGTAACAGTAAATACCTTTGAAAGAACCCTTAACACCATCCAGATTGAATTTTTAGCAGTATAACGAGGAATCATTTTAATAACCATATCTCTAAAGTCACAAAATATTTATACTTAACATATCTCGGGTCACAATCCCTGGTGTCAAAATCCTGCATTATGTGAACCTACCGTCCAACCCAACTATCTCCCTATGATTTCTGAACAGTAGGACGAAAAAATCACCTCCTGGACTCAAGAAAAAAATCCAGACATCAATCATGTTTCGTTCAAAATGTATTGCACAAAGCAATTTCTGAGTTTATAAATGTAATTTCCAGGAGACAGGGATACTTTGCATGTATTAGTTGCGGTGCTACTACATTGAGAAGTAGTATTTGTAAGATAAAATATATGACCACGATTGGCCACTGATGAAGCAATCTATATGCAAATAGTAAATCCCCCTTTTTTTTTAAATCAATAGTGTAAACCTGTGATAATCTATTATTGATTGATTGACCTATTTAAATACACAGGTATGCGAATCCTGGTGAACCTGTTGCTCGACACTCTACCCATGCTGGGCAACGTGCTGCTGCTCTGCTTCTTCGTCTTCTTCATCTTCGGCATCATCGGCGTGCAGCTGTGGGCGGGGCTGCTGCGGAACCGCTGCTACCTTGAGGAGAACTTCACCTTGTGAGTTTAACACCGTGTTTACATGTGATTGTGTTGTGCCAGTGCTTTTGCATCTAAAAGTGATGTCATACTTGTGAAAAACCCATATTACAGCAAGAAATCTATCATCTGTTGTACCTGTTTGTAAAATGTACAATATCTGCAGTTTGAATATGAACATACAGTTTTGTCGAAAGGTAATTTACCTCATTCACATGGATTTCATAGAAGATTACATACAATATTAACTGTATGTTAGGATATCTGACTAGTAGCAAACTCTGTCTTCCAGTGTTTCTACCTTTTCCTCTTTCCATTTCTCTCTCTCTCTCTCTCAAGCTCCAAATCGGCAGTAACAGTGCAGTTTTTTCTTTCTGGTGTGCAACTAAGACCGTCATTAGATTCCAGCTGCATGCCTCCATATTCATGACCCTACATGACAGCATCACCTGCTGTGTCTGTGTGTGTGAGTGACATTCACCAGTATTCAGTGTTTGATTTCATGACATTCTCTCAGTTCCCGTTTTTTATGCTGGCATCAGCTTGCTAGAAAGACACATGCCCCCCCGACGTGTGTGTTGTAATATGTATATAAGCCATGTATACTACTCTGTGTCTCTGTGCGCTGTCTCCAGTTATGCTGACATAGCATATACTAATGACAGATCTAATAGCCAGATGAAAGGGGACACGTGTCTGCCAGCTAGCACCGTCCTGCCTGCTTTGTCCTCCCCTTAAAGTTGAGAGCCGACATTTACCCTAACAACCTCTGCAGCAATCACTCCATGAGACTAATTTAATCAGTGTTTTTTTTTTACATTTACTGTTTACTTTTCATTGGGCTAAAGGCTGATGCAGTGATTAGCAGGACAAACTGAGGACTACAGTTTGATTTTCTGAGATAGGCTGTAGGAAAAGGATGTTTTTTTTTTTGTTTTTGTTTTTTAAGAGATCAGTAGACAGCTGTTTCTGTTCTAGCTTTTGTACTGGTTGATACACTCTAAACTCCCACATGTTTACTAATCAATGCAACAGCAGATTTTTAGCAGGGACCTCACATTGAACTGAGTGTTGCTTATTATTTAAGCAAAGTATTATTTTTGCGTATTATTTTAAAGCTTTGTGTTAGCATATTATGCAGGCTCGTCAGGGTGCTTGAGCACCTAATTAGAAAGGTCCTAGTGAGTTAGCGCTTGAGGACTATTATGCTAAGTAAAGGGCTAACATTAGCTCTCTGAGAGGCTATAATGGAGTGGGCCAAGTGTCTTAGTCAAGTGTAGCATTCTCTTTGCCATTTTACACCCTCCCTCTTTTGATCTCTATCTTTCTCTTTCCATGCCTTAATCCATCTTATTCTTGCCTTTGTGCCTTATTCTTTTATTCCTTACCAAGTCTCCAATTAGCCCGCCTATTTCCCTCACAGCATTTTAACTATATGAGACCCCTTCCAATTCTATTCATCCTTATTTATTTCTACAAGTCAAAAGATTACAGACAGATCTTTGGTAATTTGTTCCTGCACTACTGGCCCTGGAGAGCAGCCAAACTGCACTTCAAAGGACATTTTTATTGTCAAGGGGAATTTGCCCCATGCACTTTCAAAGCAAGATCATGTATGTTGATCACCCTGTCTCCCTTTATCAATCCAGTACCTCCCTTCTCAATTTTCCTAGTCTCACTTAATAAAATTGCTGGGAACTTTCTCTTTTCTCTGCTCCTCTGCAGCCTTGATCCTACCCTATGTCGCTCTCTCCATCGGCAGGTGTTTTCTCTGTGTGATGCCAGGTTTTGCTGTGCCATGCTGTGCAATGCCAAGTCACCAGCAGGGGGGCAACAGCCTTCATTCATGCTCCACTACTCTGACAGGGGCTGTTTTTCCTCCCTGTCTCTTTTCATTTTTCTCTCTCTTTCTGTTTCTTAAGTCTTTATCCACCTCTCCACTTTGGCACTGTTAGCAAAGCATCAATTTGAATGCCACTCTTGATTATCTTAATGTCCTCTGTAGTAGGTCCTTTGTGTCCTCCACTGGATTGTATAAACTCTGCTGTATTGTAAGTCAATGTAAGCTCAGTGTGTCTTAGCACATACCTGCACACTTTGTCGTGCCACCAATTCAATGCGTCGTTTCTAAGTTACTCTCAATGGCAAGTGGTTTAGCCTGATATGACCTTTGTAACTGTCAATCCTGGAATTAATGTACATGCTTGCCTGTTGTGCGAGCGGTTTATGATCAAGGTAAAAGGAGAAATTCTACTGCTATATACATTTGTCAGCACTATCTGTTACGGTATTGACTAGAGGAGATAGGGTACTATCAAGAGAATTGGAGAGGAGAGGAAAGGGGGAGATGAGTGAAAACGAGACAAGTGAGGCGAAGGGTCAGTCGTAAAGAGAGAAAGGAGAGGAAGAACAAGAGGAGTGGCAAAGAGAAAGACTGAAAAGGAGAGGAAGAAAGATAAAGGGAGGAGAAGAGAGAATCAAAGAGGACAGAAGCTATAAAAGAAGAGATAAACACAAGCGTATAAAGAGGGAGCAAAAGAGTACAGGCATTAAATGCACTGTAAGGCAAGGTTGTACTTGCATACTATATATATCCTTAAGCAAGTATATGTATTAGAATAAGCAGTGTGTGCGGTACATGCCATTTGCCTATAGCCAGCTTTTTCCTGATAAGACTCATGCAGTAAAAAAGAAAATGAGTGAGGAGAATGATACATACAAGAGAAATAGTGTGGTGAGAAAATGTGAGAAATTGCATCCAACAGAGAGCCAAAAAAAGGAGGACTGAGGTGACAGACGGAGACAGTGCAATGAGTAAATCCTGTAGGTCGAGTGACCCTGAATGTGTGTGTTCAGTAATGGGGCTGTTGATGGAGAGGGTCTATTTTTGTCTACCCCAGGCCCAGACCTTGGTATGAGTATCCACACCCTGCCCTCATTTACTCCACAGTCATGTCAGATCACACACACACACACACACACACACACATAATAGGCCTTGCTGAGTGGGTCATATGTGTTTTTTTCCACTTTCCAAAATGCTTCTTTTTTTCTTTTTTTTTAACCTAAATTTCACATTGTTTTCTTGTCATTTGTACTCTATTATTACTATTTCTCTTTAATTCATTTCAGCAGCAGGTTTCCTTTAACTTCCTTCCATCAGCACATAACTGTACCAACGGCAGCCAACTTTTCCTTTAAATAAATCCAAAGAGGGAGATAAGTGTGAGTCCCCACGTGGACCTGAAGTGAAAGACAGACTCTTTGGCATGCTTCCATTAAAACTGAGAGGTATGGATGACATCTCAGGAAATGATGAGGTGCTTCAGATGGTGGCAATCAGTTAGATTCAGATTTTAGAGATGTGTGTCATTACGTTTGGGAATCCAAAGACACTACTCGCCCACTCTCTCACTCTCTCACTCAATCATGAGGGGCACTTAACAGGGACCGAGTGAGGTCACTGGTGGTGGTGTGTATTTGTGTTATTAGGTGTACATGCACCAGAGTGTAATCTGTTTTTCTGCTGATTTCACGCTAGGGTACACACACACATGCACGTAATCTCACATACGCTTTCCACATGACTTAGTTTACATGATTAGATAATTTGTTGTCTGGTGTTAAACGTACTCATCGCCAATGATGTGCTTGTCACTTGGTTAGTTAGCTTAGTAAATACCATTTTTATTTGCTGACAAATCATGCAGCTGCTTCTGTACCTGTAGGACATCTCACAAAGATCCTGATGTGTACATGAAGAGAGAACAGCCAGATTTTTCTCAGAATAAGAACACGATGATGAGAATACAATACATAATGTTTCCTATCTAGACTTGTTTATTTCAGAGCTCCCCTCCAGTGACCTCTTGACACTCATTAAAATCCTACACTTCTGAACATATTGCATCTCAGAAAGTGATGTATGATTATCTCCACCCATCACAGTCTCAAATTAGGTCCATGTGTTCAGCAGGGTAATCAGGGCAGCAGCGCGGAGCTGTCCCTGTTTCAAATGGCAGAACTCACTTGTTATTTCTGCTTTGTCAAGACCAGACCAATTATTTACTTGTCAGGCCTTGTAGGAATAGACTTACTGCTACCAAATGAAACAAGCCTAACCCTGATTCCCCTGAATCATGTTCAGTGCTACCAACATCTAGCAAATCTTTGTTATTATTTATTAAATTTTTTGCGGAATTGATGGAGCATTGAGTAAAACAGTGGGAGAATTTGCTAGAGTCGCTCAAAAAGAATGCAGTTTGAGTAGTTCTGAGACATTGATGGCGAAGGTTTGATATAAATAGAGCAAAATAAGTCACATAATGTACTAATGGCCGGTTGCAACACTCTCACCAGAGCTCCTTTGGGTTTTCACAATGGATGCATTGGTTGTAACCACCCTGAAGTGCAAATAAGCAGTACAAAATAAATTCTAATCCTCTGGTTCACTGACTCAGACTCACAAAGTTTAATAGAGTAGTTTACAAACTCACAAAACTTAAGAGTGCCAATTTGACACCTACTTTTCTTCTGCAAACTGATAAGTAAAGGACTGAGTGTAACTGCATGTGATGTCTTAGGTGCTGCTTGATATCTCCTCAGGACACTTTTTTTTTGTCATGTCCTGACCAACTCATGACCCAACTGCTGTTTACCACACCTGTCAGCACGCTTTTGGTTTGCTGTACTAGCTTTAGGCAGCGTTCGCTAGTTCACTGCTAGGTCAGGCTTTTCTCTCTCACACACATACTGCATATATCACTTACAGCTCCATACTGATCCATTTACTAGTCTAGTAAGGTCAACAGCTTCTGGATTCTTCTGTCTTGTGTGTGTGTATACCTCCACGCCAGTGACAGCTGTGGCTGGAGGCATTATGTTTTTTGGTTGTCCGTCCGTCCGATGCATTCTTGTGAACGTGATATCTCAGGAACACCTTGAGGGGATTTCTTCACATTTGGCACAGATATGCACTTGGCCTCAAGGATGAAGTGATTCAAATTTGGGTGTCACAGCTCAAAGGTCAGGTTCACTGACCTAACAAAAAACTTTTTTGGACATAAGTCACTAATTATGTCAAAATTTAACACAAATCTCTAAGAGGATAAAGTGATGAAATTATGATGTCTTAAAACCCAAAAGGTCAAAGGTCAGCTTCACTCTGACATCATAATATTATGAAAAAAACACGCCATAACTCTGGAACAGAACGGGAGAACGTGACCATATTTCCTGCAACTTGACTGGTTGGAGGAGGCATACAGCTGCCAGGCAGTAATTCTGGTTTTCACTTAGACTTGATTGGAGAAAAAAATGGTTATAAGGGATGGGAACATATAAAAAATGAAAAGGCGGTATGAAAGGTGCACGTATATATGCTGTATAATGAGAGACTGATGACTGAGAAGGGATCATACGTGCAGGATCATTTGCATTTCCTCATTCGCCTGCTTGCCTTCAATGATGCATTTATCCCACAGGCTTGGTTGATTACTTCCTGGGATTTACTTCAGTGACTGTTCTACATAACATCTCTCATTTCACATTCTCCACTCTTGCTCCCTCTTGACTCTCCTTCTTTCACTGAAATCCCTGTGAAACTCCCCAAATGAAGTAATGAAACATGATAGAAATCTATTATGAATGAACCTGTATACTGATTCTGTTCCATGACCAGTTAACCTAGTTTCTCATCTCATTTACTCCAGGTCTTCAGGTATGACTCTGCCAGCGCCATACTATCAGCCCGAGGAGGATGATGAGCGCCCCTTCATCTGCTCCCTGGCGTCTGATAACGGCATCATGTCGTGCACTGATGTGCCGGCGAGGCGCGAAGGAGGCCGCACGTGCTGCTTGGACAGAGAGGATGCACTCCACAGACAGGCTCTGGGCCTGAGTCCTGAGCCGTTGGCCAACGGCAGTGGTGCCGGCGAAGCAATGGGCCTTTGCATCAACTGGAACCAGTATTACACCCGCTGCCACACAGGGAATAGTAACCCCCACAAAGGTGCCATCAACTTTGACAACATTGTCTACGCCTGGATTGTAATTTTTCAGGTATGATCCTTTGGATTATGAGGACTAGTTAGGCTGGACCATGGGTTCACAATCATTTAATATGATAAATCTAAATATATATATATATATTTGTGTTTTGTATTTGTATATGTTTTAAAGGCTGATGCTCTTTTGATATATGCAAATCCAGTCTTTCTTTTTCTCCTTATTTGTGTTATTTAAAAGTTAGTTAAGTTATATTGTCAAGACTTAATGAAAAGTAGTGCATTGAATTAAAACATCTGCTATAAACTATGCTGCTTAAGTAGATAAATATTTGGTTAAGCAAAGCTTTTATTTGCAATTATATTCTGCTGAGCAAGCCTTGGCATACGTTAACACCCAGTTGAATCTTTCCCCTTAGGTGATCACTCTGGAGGGCTGGGTAGAGATCATGTATTATGTAATGGATGCCCACTCCTTCTACAACTTCATCTACTTCATCTTACTCATCATTGTAAGTAACATTTACTCCTGCATTTATTAAATTATTACTCCTCTACATTCCTACCAGCTGACACATCCAGTGAACAGTGTGTTTTGATGATTAATCAATGAATAAAGAAAGAATGAAATGTAACTGTAGTTATGCGCTCTGGAGATAAAATCCCTTATAACATTTCCAATATATGTGGACATCAGTGGTCTCCTGCTATCAATAAATTGGATGAGGATATTTCCTGAGTGGGGGATTGAAGTGTTAATAGACTTGTGAAAATCAATAGCAGCATAAAGGACTGTCCACAATCAATCACAATCACAATCAGTCTGCGGGAGGGAGAGAAGAGGTGGATGTTACGTAAATTCATCTTTGGTGGTGAGCAAGATAAAAGGGAGAGAAGAGGAGCAAGGACAGCTGAAAAAGACCAGAAGATGTATGTGCGAAAGGAAAAAGTACTGTATGCACAATGTGTGCAAGAGCTAGATCAGCTTTTTGCATGCAGTGCCAGATGGCAGGACAATGAACGTTGTTCAATTCTGCACTCGCGTTCCATTGGCTGTCTGTAAAATGGCATTCAGTCACTCTCTGTAGCAGCAGGCATACAATAGAACAACCCAGATGTTGTACTTTCCTGCCGGCAGGTGAACACAATAAAAAACAGACTTAGAGCCTTTTGTAAAGCTTGAAAATGTGATCAAGAAAACAACAGAAGAGATGAAGGCAGGCGAGAGAGGAGAACTACAAAATTATGATAGAGAAAAACCAGTGTGAGAAAGGTAAGTAAAGAAGATGAAAATAAAGAATACAAACACACCAATCAGTCACAAGCACCCTCTACAATTTCTGCACTACACTATAATGAGAGGGAGCAAAACTTAAGTGCAAGTGCAAGACCTGCCCTACAAAACATTTTTTGCCACCCACTTAATACTCACAACACTGGCCTTATTTGGCTGAGGCGATGATTGGAATCGTGACTACAGCTGTAAATCTTATTTGCTTTTTTTTTTTTTTTTTTTTGGCAGATTTGACCTGAGGTTGGCATTGCCAGTGTAAGCACCTTTTGAAAGATAGTTGACATGGTGTCACATAACAGCGCAGCCACTTCTGCCTAGTTTAAGCTGCTCCACTGAAGACAGTCTTATGCAATGTAGATTTTGGCTCCATGTAGGCTTTAAGAGCTGACCAAACAAAACAAGCTCATTTGCTTTCAAGTTCAATTTACCGAGTTGAATGGCTTGCACAGAACCTAGCAACTTGACACACACATTGCTCCCTTTGTAGTACATGATTGACACACATGCGCTGTGCCATTTCCTTGCAAGCTTCCAGTCTGTTTGACAACTTGTAGTCTGAGGTCCTCAGGGATACCTCAGAAGTGTTGTTGGCACTATGAGAGGTTTTCGGTCAGGCACTTCTAAGCGCCCTAAGGTGCTGTTAACACTGTCAGGGTCACCTTGACTCTCTCATTCTTTCTCTCTGCGTGTGCATGTGCATTGTGTCATTATTAAGTTGCTGTCCCCTGCTCTTTAAAGCTTGTTAGCTGATCCTGTACTGTAAGTGTGTGTTCTTGGATATAAACCCACAAAGAGAAGTTTGACCTCCACAGTGTCAAACACAGTCTCATCTCTACCTGTCAAGTATATATATTGGTGTCACATTAAAGAGTGTAAGTAAATGGATTACAGTGTGTTAGTGCTACAAAGGGGGCAATTATTAGGAGATTGTGTTTGTGTGTGTGTGCTTGTTTCAGAGAAAGAGAGAATATGTATACACATAAATGTATGTGACAGCTGCTGTGTGGAGGCACAAAGACACATGCAATCAGTTGTAAGTTAAGCCTGCCATCTTAATTTGCGTGTCTGAGTGTGTTGATCACACATACTTTTGTCTGTGTGAGAGTGAGTGTGAGTGAATGAGTGTTTGCTTGCATGCATAATGCAGTGATCATCTGAATGCGTGATATTGGGCTGCCCTCCCTGATTATGCGCAAACCTGTCGACTGATCAGAATCACAGAATAGACACACACACTTGCACAGATGCAAGCCTGGAGGGAAATCAAAGCCCCACACACCTGCAGACCTGCTTTGACCCAGAGGCCACAGATGGGCATCTCTCCTCCCTCTCTCCCTCTCTCCCCACACACACACACACACACACACACACACACACAC
>BRZM01000285.1:116770-129790 GCA_033238685.1 Lates japonicus | reverse complement strand
ATGCATCCAGTGAAATATTATCTGTGGGATTAAAGCATCCATTGAAGTTAGGTTGAATAAAGTGTAATGTTACATGTATGGTTGCAGGATTAGGGCTGAAATGATAATCCTGATTTGTCCCTAGATACAGGACTATTAATCTTGATGAAATTATATACTATGATTATATTTTACTGCATTTGTTTTGTCAAAATCATGCATAAATATCAAGTTACACGAATATCTTCTTTGAGAACAGCAGCCAGAGAGATTCATTCCCTCAAAGGGTAGGTTCACATTTTTTCAAGTTTATCTTAATACAACACCCATAAATACTGCTGAAACAGTTACTGGTTGCTACGATTGTTCTTCGTGTCCATACTGGCCATGGAAAGATCACCTCCTAATGCAGTTAATGAAAGAGATGGACAACAAAATCCTGTCTTCATTCTATGTCAAAATGCACTGTAAAATTCAGCTAGAGCTATGAGGCTTCATTATCCTGAAACAATCAAATCAAATCAGTATCTCCCACATTTAGCCATTTTTAGTTGTGAAATCTCTTATGTTTGACTGGATGGTGTTTCATTGTGGAGCTGCGGTGTAAAACCAGAGGGAATGTCTTTTTTTTTTTTGTAGAAAAAGAGATCATGACATCAGACTTCCCAAGTAAAGTTTCATGAAATTGCTAAATATTCTTTTCTGATTACATAATAAAATTCATTATTAATTTATCACTTAAGAGTTAAAATAATTGTTAGAATGTTATGAGTGAATTTGAACTAATATATGATAACTATGATATTTGTCACCTTGTGATATAGTTATAAGCCAAATTTTCACTTATTACTTTTTCCAGTTGCTTGCTATAGCACACCTATGTTTCAGCTCTGACTCTGTTCAGCAAACCTTCTACATTTCCGTGCATCATTCTGTGAAAAGCCAGTGTTCCCCTGGCGTACAGGAAGTGATGTGTTTTGTTTCTGGCGGAGGCCACAGTGGTTTTCTGGAATCAGTCAAAGAAGAGCTACTTAGTCAGCATACTGTAACAATAGAGAGCAGGGCTGAAAGCGAAAAAAAAAAAGTACGTTTACAGTGAATCCTGGGAAATGCAGAGATAAGCTCATAGCCAAAGACAGCGACAAAATTAAAACAATGCAATGTCAGTTGATTAAATCTGCAAAATCTCCTGTGTGTGTGCATGTCTACACTGATTTTGTTGTTAATTAAGTAAATTGTATCCTGTTTATGTGTTCACACTGAAAACAGTTGCTTATTCTCCTCAAGCAGACTATAACCACATCTCTCTTTAGATCAACCTGAGAGCCATCAGTGAATAGATGTGGGTGAACAGCGAGCCAGTTTAATAAGACAGACAGACTGACGCTGACAGACAGACCTGTGGCGTCTTCAGGTTGTGACTCACAGACCAGGAACCCAGATTAAGGGAGTAGAGGGCGTAACGAGGGAGTCCTGTTTTGGTCAGCGGAGGGGTGGGGGGCAGGAGGGGGGGGAGAGAGAGAGAGAAAGAGAGGGAGCGTTAAGGAGAAGAGGCAATGGGGAATCCTTATTTTATAGATCCCCGTTTATAATGTCTGCTGAGGGAACACATGAGAACAATATAAAAAATATAAAAGAAAACAGGAAAGAGAAGGAGAGAGGGGGAGAAGTAAATGATGGAGAAGAACGAGACAAAGAGGTTGTGGGAGCGAGGGCTGTAGAGATCAAGAGAAAGATGGAGAAAAGGAAGGAGGGCAGGGTTTATGGTGATGCTCTGTTTGTGACGGCTGTCTGCTGGATGAAAACAGGGCCTCTTTAACTCCTCGCGGGTTAATGGAACTTTTATGAGTTTGTCCTGCAATCATGTAACCCCTGGCGTCTCCTTTCCTCTGTTTCTCTCTCTCTCTCTCTCTCTCTGTCCTTCTCTCTCACTCTTTCGCTGTCTTTCTTCCCCTCCCCTATCACAGGGCAGATCAGAGGTGAGCCGCTCCTGTGTTTTTCTAAACACTGCTCTCTCTCTCTCTGCAACGGGTTTATGAGGACAGGACCAGTTAGGAGGAGGTCTAAGACAGTGCCTGAGTCACTGGTCTGGTCTTAGTTTACATTAGGTAAAGACTTGTTTAGGCAGCAGTTAGTATAGCGGTGGTGTTAAGGGGACAAGGGGCTGTCTAGAGGTCCTTTTTTGTCCAACCATTGCCCCTGCCAGTGTGGGGGAATAATTGGTTCCACTTTCCAGAGGGTGCTCAATTAAAAATAAAAAGTAGCAGCTCATTTGTTTTATTGCAACAACCACATTTGCAACCCCAGACACCAAGACTTCTTTGACACCACTTGCCCAAACCCCACAACTTAAAAACTTCTCCCACCACTGGGATAAAAGTGGTTAGATGTCTGACAACACAAGGTGCATAATAGCAGGGGAAGGTGGGAGGGAGGGAGGGGGGTGTCTGTAGGTGTGGTGGATTGATGGAGATTGGCGCAGAAAGGCGACAAGAACCCGACTAAGGTCTCCCATCATAAAGCACGGCTGAGGGATGAACGACTGCGGGGCCCAGACGCAACTTTTAATGCCCATCCATGACTCACACTGACTGTCAGTAATGAGTTTTATTCACTTCCATCATTTGAGTGTCGATTGTGATCATGGGGCTATCTGAGAGGCATGATTGACGGGATGGAGTCGGAGGTGTTGGGTGGGAAAGCGGGATAAAGGAGGACAGGAGGGAGTTGGACACTGATGGCAATGCTGATATGGACCTGCCTTAAGTGTGCAGCAGTCTGTTTACAACTATAGCTCAGAGCAATGTGAAGATAAAATACAGAAACATTGTGACTCAGGGCTCTTCTTTTTATGAAGGAGAGAACTAATCTACAAGGCTGAATTTGCCCCTATTAGCTACATCAGGCCCTTTCCCCAAATACCTTTTTTTAAATTTTATTTCTATCTCCACATCCACATCCCCTGAGTCACAAAACCCCCAAATTATAAACTCAAAACAAAAGTCACTGCAGCCTTTTCATTGTTTCTTCACATCCTCAAACCTCCACTCTTCCACAGATACCATCAAGGTATAGGAACTCGCACAGCACATGGTCAAAGACAGGCCGGTTTAAAGATGATAATCAATATTGATCCCAGTTATAGAGTGAGTGCGGAGTGTGGGGTGAGGGGAGGGAGGGGTCCTTGCTCTGTCTGGATGTTGATAGGATCAATGAGCTTTAGAGGATCTGAGAATGGATGGCTCTTCGCATGTAGGCTCTGTTAGCAGTGACAAGACCAGAGAGATTACACAACCTGGGCTCCACATCTCACTCATCATCTCTCTATTCTACCCCTTCTTCTTTCTTTTTTTTTCTCGGCTGGCGACTTGAGATGAAACATAGGCCTTATTTTTCACCTACTCCAGGTTATTGATTTGAAGGCAATAAGGTGGTAATCTGCCGGGCAGTTGCATGTTAGGAAGACATGACACACGCACACCTTCTGGTTTTTATGGATCAAGAACATTAGTAGGAAATTAAAAAGGGTGCACAGAGATGCCCCAGACACCACCTTTGTATTACATGACCAAATAAAGCAAACTAAAATAAAATAAACTGGAAGAACCATATTCTAAATGAGGTCTGATAGTATAAAACACATGACTAGAGGCGGAGGGTTTCTTTGGAAATAGCTGAGATGACTGTTTGACGTGAAAGCATGGAGGTAAAGATCCATCCTAATAGGTCATGCTTAACTCTCGACAGTAACAGGAGCTTTTTCTATTCTAATAAAGCCTGTCCTCGCTTATATTTACCTGTTTAGCACAGTCCAGTGCTCGGGCGCTTACTGTGACCTGCTTGCCCAAGTGTGCGGTATTCATGCAAAAGTTGAGGAGAAATAATGGGTGACTTGTAATTCCGGACAGCCAAGAATATGTAGATCTGTATGTATGTTGATACAGCATCTGAATTGGCAGTGAATGCAATTCTATTTGTGGGCCCAGAGGCGGAGGTGAGGGAGAAGTTCCACCCAGTGTGTGTGTGTGTGTGTGTGTGTGGAGGAGAGTGGAGCAGAGTAAGGCATGAGACAGAGAGATGCAGATCCAGCGTGGGTGAGAGTGTTGGATTAGATGACAGCCAAGACCGAATCCCATCATTCCACGTCCAGGGAGGCCCTTCCATTCAGGCACTGAGACACGGCCCTCTGGGGTGGGGGCAAGAGAGGTGGGGGGGTGGGAAGAAGGCGCCCTGTCAGGGGCCTTATGACCTGATGGATGTGGTGTTACGGGACGCAGGGAACACCCTGAATATTGCCTCTTGCACACACTGTCATCCAAGAACAGAGATAGAGTCACTGACATCAGTGCTGCAGGACGCACAGGTGTTACAGCTGTCTAGTTTTCACAGTGTCTTTTAGTTTTGCTACAATGGTGTTTTATGGTCCAGTACATAACTGAACCGTAAATGCACAAATGGCACACATACACACACACACACACACTGATCCCATAAGAACAGTGTCAAACAGCTCTCCACAACTATCATTGAACTGAAAAGCCCCAAAGTTGCACCTTCTTTTATTAGAATGGCATAATAACTATCCATCAACTCAGCCAGCCAACCGTATCTCTCCCTCCTGACGCCCACAGCCAATCGGCTACCTCGATATTTGAGAGCTAATTTGTCACAGTCAGCAGCGTCCCTCCCATTTCTTCCTCTCCCTGAAGTGAGTGTTATTGTCATCCCAAGTCTCCGAGGATGGTTTTATCATTCCTGCTTAGTACTGCATTGGGACATATGAGATAACCGTATAAGACACACACACACACACACGCACACACACATACATATACACATTTGCAGGCATCCCTCCACCCACACCAACCACTCTGCAAGCTTGTGATGCCTTTTATGAGAATTTGATTTCGCTCCGCTTTTCCCTCTCTGTATTCCTCACACACTGACAGTGATGCCTGTGTTTGTGTGTGTGTGCTGTTTCCACTCGCTCTAAACGAATCCAATTATGGCGTTTATGTAGCTTTTAATGCGTGTAAGGCCAGGAGAGAAACACTGCAATTGCTCACCTAATCAATGAGGCCCGCATGCTACACCAC
This sequence comes from Lates japonicus, assembly GCA_033238685.1. Classification (NCBI taxonomy): domain Eukaryota; kingdom Metazoa; phylum Chordata; class Actinopteri; family Centropomidae; genus Lates; species Lates japonicus. Next base: position 124,715 of record BRZM01000285.1, on the reverse strand, counting down.
ACCCCTGGCTTCCTCCTCACACTCGGCCCTCTATCACATCACCCTTCCTCCTCAGGCCTCATTTGCTTTCTCTCTCTCTCTGGTTTCTTCTCTGTTCAATTAGCAAGAGACAAGCGTGAGGTATCAGGTCAATTGGCCATGAAGAGAGCTTTAAACAGAGCAAGATGAGGCCATTACAGAGTTCCTATGCTCAGGGAAAACTACAGTAAGTCTCAGGGACTGGAGTTTGGTATATTTTAAAGCAGGTTCCAAAAATTTTTACCAATACTTCAGAGAATTCTGCAGACTAAAGCTGCGATTCAAAAAGGTTGCCACAGCAGTCCATGGCTTCATATCACCTTACATAAAAATGATTCCAATGGGTTCCATGCACACACAATTACAGATGTGTCAGAAAACAACACACATGGCGGTGTTGATGGCATTTTGACACGTGCTGTGTAGAGTTTAGCGCACGATTTACAATTTGGTTTGAAGGGAGTCAAGATGTGGTTGGACGCGGAGCCACCTGTAAGTTAAAGTTTTTCATTTGGTGACTTTCACATTTTTCAGCTAGCTAATATGAAAAGAAAACCTTTTACAATATGTTTGGTATAAGCTAAGTTTGTAGCTAACGATTAGAGATAGTCCAAGTCCATGTTAGCTTGTGTGCAGAGTAATGTTAATGGTCTTTGTTGACTTTTGAAGGGGAGGTTCAGCTGAGGTTCAGAGCCATGGCAATAAATGGCTCTGGCAAGATTATTTTCCATTGCGAGAATTTGGGGAGAAGAGGACTGGTATTAGATCAGTACTCTGTGTGAATTTCTGAATCTGTATCAGGAGAGAAAAAGATGGATCAGTACATACTTAATATTCAGGTGGTCTTACCATATTTTCTTAGTGTGAATGTGAAAGAGTTACCATTACACGCTCTGGTGCATGATTTGTTACAATCCTGGAAATTTGCTGGAACTCCAGATCACATTTTTTCATTTGAAACCATTGTTACCCTACAAAGATTAATCCACAGATCGTAGTACGCCTTTCCTGGGGTTGTTGAAAAACAGACTGTGTTATTCCCTTATGACTACTGAGCCTGGATCAGACCACCTCCACTCTGTTCTCACCCATTACAGGTCTGGAACGCCACCAGTGGCCTCTGATCAGGCCCATAGCCACATCTCCCCAGCTGCTGGCAGAGATGAATGTGGCTCAGTGGGAGCTGCACCCCCTTGGGTATTTAGAGCCCACCCTGGTGAGTCCAACGGGAACGGCGGGGCCCGGAGCCCTGTTACGGACACCGGTGATTATTTACCGAGCCTGCGTCTCTGTGGGAACCGGGCGGTGATGAATTTTGACGGGGCTGATGATCTCACTCTTCCAATGAGAGTAATTTATAATGAAGAGCTACTGAGCGTGCAGCAGCGTGATGAATAGAGGCATGTTGTCGCGATCACAGGTGACAGAGGGTGGGGGGTAACGTGAGACAGAGGTATTGTGGAAGAGGAGGTAAGGGTATAAAAGAGAGTCAGAGAGAAGCATGAAGGAATCAATATAATGTTGGAGGATAGAGGAGTGTGAATGTCTCAGAAATCAGGGGACTAATTGATCCTCTTGAACACCACATGTCCAGCCTGGAGAAAGTTACGAAAGAGAAAAGAAGAGGTTACAAAGGCAGGAAAAGTGAGAGTGAAAACCAGACAGCAGGGGCAGATTTTATTGGGTCCTTTTCCTCTGATGTTCACCCATGTTGTTGAGATGCAACCTTTTAACCAGGTAGTGGCTCCATGTTTGGCAACAACTTACTACACCCCCAATAGATATTCTAATGACGCATTTCATAGTTATAATTAGCTGCTGTTATGCCTCGCCGTCGCTAGACATGTTAGCGCTGACCCGCTGTCCGCTCCTTGGAATTATCTTCACTAATGAATCCAAGCAGAGCCACGACTCAGGATGAGAATGCTGTCTAGAAAACAGGAGAGGACTTGTGGGTGTTGTGTTGATGTTCAGACTCTGTGGGTGTGGATATGGCCAGCCAGCCACAGCCTGACTATTGGTGGGGGTTCGTGTAAAAGATATCAAGGCCACATCACTACCCAGTGAGACAGTGGCTCGTTACGCACCGACGAGCAAACTATTATACCTGCGAGATTCCAGCCACTAATTTAGCCACATGCCACTTAACGTGCGTTTGATATGAATCACGGGGTGCTCAGGGGAGCCTCAGCCCTCCACACAGTGTGACCCCACCGCTCTTACTTCCTTAAAGAGCGAGTCATTAAACAGCCGAGAGGATCCACCAGTTATAATGGGGAAATAATGAACGCTGTTGCCTCAGGTATTTATCACAGCAGCAACTCCTAGTGCTGAGGCTGTTTTATTCACTAAATGGCAGGGGAGGGGGGGTTCACCAGGTGGGCAATTAACTTCAAAGTCTGAGAACACACCAGCAATAACAGGAAAGATAAATAACTTGATCGTCTGCGTATAATGTAAATAAATTCTCAGGTTAATGCAGAGGCCCAATATCTGTGATCAGGAGCCAGGTTACAAAATGCTTTGAAAAGTTTTGATGCCATATATATTTCAGCTCGGTATTGTAAGACATATCCCACAAGACAAACACAAGTCGAGCATCAAACAGTGAACTCCTGCTGACACATCAGACTGGTGTTGTATCCTGGTGTGGACACAGTCAATGTGGTGGTGTCTGGTGTCCCGCCACTGGCTGCCTGGCTGAGAGGGTGAGGCCCCTCCGGCTCAGACCGGCTGGCTTGGGACTCGGCCGGTCCCTCGGTCGCTCGCGTCCCCCCTTCAGACGTCAGCGCAGGCCGGTCTCACCACGGCTCCTTTACAGGCCGCTTTCATGTGTCCTTTTAATGAGGAAACCGCCGGCTCAGCAGCCTGCTATAAAACACAGGCAAATTAAAACACCCAAATATGAATCAGCTACGTAGCCTAATTCAGCAGGCCAGGCCAGAGGCGTAGCTCTTCTTTAGGGAGACCTCAAGACCAGAGTCTGTTGTCTGTGAAGGCCAAGATGGTGCTGGAGGCTAAGAGATGTCAAATCCTGCTTTAAAAAAGCTTATTACATGGGAAGATATTCTGTTTGTAGTAACAATGGCTTCTTAATAAAGTTTCTGATCAGATACTGAACCCATAAGTACTTCCCCTCTTTTAGAATCAGATGGAGATAACCTTCAAAGCACACAGCCGAGGCAAGTGCATAACTTCCCAAAGAACAATAACAGAGTGAGTCACAAACCCACGACACAACTCCTGCCACCAACGGCTCGCCACAGTCTGCTACAACTGTGGCTGCCACTTAGACGACAGCAGCTCCATAAAATGTCGCGAAGAAACACCAGCCCCCAGGGGAAAAAAAGAGAGTAAAATAAAACAAAACCGCATTTGTTTTTTTCCTCTCATTTCATTATAATGATGGAAATAAGGGCATCATTCTGAGATTAGTGCTGCTATTTCTCCCCGACTGACGTTAAATGTTATATGAGCGCCTGCTGAAGAGCTTTGGAGAAACAATGGAACAACAACCCACTGAAGAGCAGGATGGTTTGCAAACTTCAAGATGCATTAGGCTGCTGTAACAGCTTCTGCAACATGGAACTAGAAAAACATGGTGTGTACATGCAGAATGAGATGGAGACAGTTCTTTGTGTCATCGTCTTGTTGTATGGTATATAACACTTTCTATTCAGAGAACCTCGATTCAAATGAAGACAAATAAAACTTTTTCTGGAAAAAATAAAAGAAACCTAAGGAAGAGCAACCACCCCTTACACGACTGAAATAATAATATAGTAGATAACAAATATTAACCTTTCTAGAAACATAAGTCCAGTAACAGTAAATGGCTGATGTGATCTTAACAGTAAGAAAATAACAAATGTAGGCAGCTGTAAAGCTAAATGTATGAACAAAATGAAAATTGTCTGATAATTCTGAATGTTGGTCTGTCTGTCACTCCACTGTCACTGTACTCATCTTACAAAACCAGACAAGCACCAAATACACATAACATCTTTTATTTTAGGCTACAGCATGACTGACGATCTGTTTCACAGAGCAAAGACAAACTGCAGACACTATTAATGAATTTTACTAAAAAAAATCCTCTTCAATACTACACAACAATATGAAATATACATTATGTACATTTGCTCAGAGCAGGGAGGAATCGTTCCTCACTGACATTTGACAGACGTCATACAAGATGGGAGAAACAGAGACAAAGACAGACAGAGAGAGAGAGGAGAAATATGTGAGGGTAGACTTTAATCAAAATAAAAATGGGCAAGAGAAAGTGCAAGACAGCGAGAACAACATTTTGTAGTGAACAGTATAAAATTTAAACAGTGTTGGTCACAAAATAATACTCCAGTGGCTCCATAAGCAGATGTAGACAGTAGAGAAGAGAGGTAAGGTCAAAGAGGTTCTGTAACTGTATCAAAATGGCCCGGCACATCGCACCGCGATGCGCACAGTGCAAAAATAATCAGATATTTATCTCACAGTATAGTAGAGCAGAACTGGTCGATCCAGTGAGACGTAAATGTAGTACCAAAGAACTGTAACTACTGCAACACTAATGTATAGTGTATTCACAAGGTAAAAAAAAAAAAACTGGTTGACTGAATAATGAAATGAACAAGGATGTATCCTGCAGGAAGTCTCAACTGACTGACATCACCTTCCTGCCACAAAGAAATGTAACAAAACAAGTAAACTTGGGCCTATGGCCAGGTTTGGTTACCGTATAAGTAGTGCTGAGAATGTGGGATTTTTTTTCCATTAGCAAAAATATAACCCAAACTCTGCGCTCTCTTGCACTGTCTTTCAAATAAATTTCCATTACTATGAGTCCTTAATGTACCTTTTTTGTCCTCTATCATTAAACAGGGACAGATCCAAGACATTTGGGTAACAGGCAAAAAGCACAAACCTGACAAGAGCATACTTAAACTTTTAACATTTGTGCAGTTATGACTTATCAATCATCCTGAAAAACCACATATTATTTGCATTGTTACATGTAAACCTGCATCACCTCATCCTACCTCTCATTTCCCCCACTCTGGCCTATCAGCCCAGACTGGGAGGAGAGTTGCTTTGTCTCTTGATACTGATCTAAGGTCAGTTTTAGCATTTTCCCCACATGCAGAGGGAGAGCCATGAATTGAAAATATGATTCAGCGAATGCAATGAGGGGACACATGTCGACATACAGTATGTTAATTGGACCGCAGCTCTGTGCCTGAGGGCAAGGCCTTCGTCTCTCCTGAGCATAGTGGGATAAGGGGCACTGGGGTGTGTGGTTGAGGGTGTGTGTGTGTGTGTGTGTGTGTGTGTGTGTGTGCGTGCGTTAAAAACACAGTCAACTGTGCTCCCCCTGCATTCACTGTCCTTCCTCCTCGCGTAGGAATTGGAAGACAGATGAGAAGTCCTTGTTAGCGTAGCCACGGGAGCACATGACTCGGTAGATCTGGTGGGCAAGGGAACCCAGAGGGATGGGCGTCTTAGTGTTGGTGGCAGTGTTTTGAGCCAAACCGAGATCCTAGAATCAGAAAGAAAGAGAGGCAGAGTGTCAGATAGGTGGACTAATATAATAATCTCCTCATCTAACAGCTTATATGTGATTGTAAGAAAATACATATCTATGCTAATTCCATCAGATTTCTTAAACTGAGTGTGATACCCGGGCTGTGTATACAGAGACAATGTAAGTGATTTAACAGACACCCAGATGCACAAAATAATACACAGACTAACCATTACAGAGGAGCTAATGCACTGACAGTAAAACCAAGTGGCACACAATAAGTCACAGATGGACTGGTGAAGAGTAGAGCAGATAGTACCACACTGAGACAAAGGAGCAGTTAAAAGTGAGACAAAGCAAATGACACAGTTGAAAGATTGACAAAAAGGAGACTAAATGAATAAAAGAGCAAGAGAAGGAGTAGGAGCAGCAGCAGAAATAACAGGTAAATCATTTGATTAGTCAATAGCACCAATTTTGATGATTAGTTTAACCATTTCAGTCATTTATCAAGAAAAAAATGGCAAACATTTGCTAGTTCCAGCTTCTCTACTTTCAGGATCTGTTGCTGTTTTACTTCATTCTAAATTGAATGCATTTGGTGTTTTGGACTGATAGTTGGATAAAACAAGAAATCTGAAGACGTCACCTTGGCCTCTGGGAGCAAAAAAACTGATCAACAGATCAACTGATAATGAAACAAATCAGTTGATGCAGCCTTAACAAAGAATCACACATGATGGTGAGACGAAGCGAGAGGGAGAGCAGCAGGTCTCGTACCTTTGCCATTAGTGTGGTTCCAAAGCCGCCCTGGTAATTGTTGGCAGAGGGGACTCCCTCCATGACTCCTGGGACTGGGTTGTATGTGTCGCTGGACCAGCAACGACCTGAGGACATGTTGAGGATCTTTGCCAACAGCTTTGGGTCCAAACCCAGTCTGGAACAACAGGGAGAAGACAGAGGTCAGTATCTCCTTTAGAACTGTTACCTGGGAGATCCAAAGGTAAATCATCAGTGAAATAGTCAAATTGAGTATTCAAGCCCTAAAAAAAACCCTGGTGAAAGTCAGAGTTTAAATCTAACCAGCTCTCCTTGGTGTAAAAATGTCATGACTGGCTTTCATTGACCACTAGAATGACTACAGCAAGTTTTTACAGTATTAGCCAGTGAAAGATCAGAGAGCATTCCCTTGTATGAAGGACAATATAAATGTTCCCTAAACAGAAGCAGGGTACGCTAGGAAAAAAGGGGACAAAAGATGAATATGTAATTGATGAACAGACTATTATATTTCCATTTTAGAAGTAGTGAGGAAATAGGACAGTCATAAATGGGAGGAACAGCATGGCTGATTATAGAATTCATTTCTAAAACAGGTTGAAAGAGAATCATGGAGAAAGATGGGTGTGGGGGCGCCTGGTGATGGTTGTGACCCCCATTGAACCTTATGCCCGGCTGCGACCATTCCTCAGTGTTAATGGCTGAAGGCTTTGTAATGCTGGCTAATGCAGTATTGATGTTTACCAGCACATCTATCCTTCATCATCCCTCTTTCATGAAAAAAAGAAAGCGGAGGAGGAGAAGTGGTTAAGCAGCACAGGGGAGCCATAAACCTCTCTGTCACGTATAGAAGCGCGCTCTTACTTCTGCTGCCCCATTTTGCAGCAGCAACCTACTTTGATATGCAAGAGGACAAATCTCCAGGCTGTGATATGAAGAAGAGGAAAAAAAAGGCAAATGAGGCAAAGAGAGTACAGACAGAAGAGAAGCAGGCAATGAAACAAAGTGCCAAGCATTACAGTGGGGAGGGTGCAACTATAGCGTCTGTGTCAGTCGTTCAATCTGCCTGTGTAGTGCAGCTTTTGTATATTAACGGTTTAAAGGCCAGTGTAAAGCTGACCACATCAAGCCCTGGCTGCTTCACTTCGTTGTTACTTACAGGCCTGTAACTCTATTCTGCTCTCAATATGACTATTAAACCATCATAGGTCCTTAAGGCCAGCAGCCTCCCTCCCTCCCTCCCTCCACCTGGCTCTCATTCTGCCATTACTACCACAGTTTTTATTAGCTGTCTACTAACTAATTAAGAATGGGAATTGCATTTACACTCTCTCCATGTCTCTCCCTCCTCCTCTTCCCCTCGTCTCTTTTGTGTCCCCTCAGACTCCCTCTTTTTTCTTTTTTTTTTTAACAAACTGTTTTGGAAATGTGGTATAAGCGACACTGCATGCGTGCTTATGTGTGTGTAAACATGTGTTTTAGCTTGCAATTTTTTTTAATGGCAGTCTCGCTCATGATGGCTTTTTTAGTTTACGTCTGTAAGCATCCCTCACTATCCTGCTTCTCCTCTCTTCCGCCTCCTCTCCTCTTCCTCCCCCTCATCTTCCCTGCTGACACCTCCCTGTC
>BRZM01000285.1:88273-116753 GCA_033238685.1 Lates japonicus | reverse complement strand
AATTAGCAGTTCGCCTCAGGGTGTATCTTCATATTTCCTCAAATAAACCTGCTGCTACTGTACATAACACTACTCGCTGAAATTCTGAATTATTAATAGGCAGTTTTATTTTTCTTCATCTCCCCCAAGCACATATGATAGATACAACTGAGAGGAAGTGAAGTCAGACCACAGAATGTTGCTCTAGGGAACAAAAGTAAATTACGTTATCTCTGTATAACCAAAACAGAGAAGTTTTGTCATTGAATGTTTAGTTTATTAGCTGCCATTACTGGCATTTTAGCTGTGGTGTTTTGCAGATGTACTTGTTCCAGTACCAATGTATCAGTATGTTTTGAAGCTGTAGCAACAGTGCTAACACACAGCACAAAACAGCAGCTATATTTGCATCCTCTTTCATTAATAAATCATAACGTTTAACAAATCAGTGGAAAGTGGAAGATGTCACGATAAACATTAGAGGACTCTGGCTACATATTTGCCAACAAGGGGAAGAGGAGGGCAGAACACAGGGTAAAGTGGGGGAAGAGGAGGGCAGAACATGGGGCAAGTGGGAAACAGACGCTGCTTATTTTCTCATACAAGCAGAATTTGAGTATTCACTTTTCCTTAGTTTGTTTGCAGTGTCAGGCAGCACGAGGAAAAAGTAGCAATTGCTGGAGTAATTTCCCATATAACATATTCTTCTCCACTCTAAACACCTCGGTGGCAATGAAATTTTCACATTTTAGAAAGAAACACCGGAGGAAATCTACTCTGGTAGTAATACACACCACTAATATCTTTATCTTTTTTTTTTTTTTTTCCTTTGGCTGCTGTTTCCATGAAAAACATTACACAGTCTGAGGCTGAGAACTCAACGCAATTCTTCAAAGATTTACACAATTAATAGTTCATGTGCAGATACATATTATAAATACCCAGAAAATTAGTTTGAGATTGGAGGCAGCTGTAGAAGTCAATGTTTTATTTATTGCAAGTTCTCAAAAATCCAAATCACTCTGCTAAATAATTGAATATAAATGTAGGCCCCTGACTATGCCCATGAGTAGACACAAATAACTCCAGTCAAACTGTAGACAAAAGGAGATAGATATGGAGTATACTGTCTTTTTGGTCAGCCACCAGAAATCCTTTCAACCATCTGTTGTGCATTCATATGGACACAGCACTTAAGTGTGCTGTGTAATTTCATTATTTTAACAGACCTTCCGACCTGGCAAAGCACAGCAACAAAGAAATTTAGTTTTTTTGCAAGTGAAGAGAAAGAGACAGGATATGAGAACACAAGTTGACCTCTGTGATGGTCAGATTGGCCGGACACATTAAACCAATTTGCTTGGTTCAATAGGAAGCAGTCTATTGGAGATGACATGGGCACGATAATAAGGCTGTGGATTGTCAGTGGGCATTCACTCTTGACTTATTGTGTATTTGTGTGTGTGTGTATGAGATAAAGGGGAAATGGATGGTCAGGACTCCTGCCTAATTTGCTGATGCTGAAGCTTCAAATATCTTGTCATTCTGTTGAGTAGCAAGTGCTGTCGTTTAGCTTGGTTTACCTCCCACAGGCGGACTGGCATTTTAAGTGGCTTCAGATCTAGTTCTATCAGACTTAGTAATTACTTTTTAGTTCTGGTGTTACAAGGCTACTGAGACCATGACTGCTGTTGCTTTTGTTGCCAGTCATTTTTGTTTACTGTATCTGTTTTCTTGTGTGACAGTGTTTCTTGTTTTCCTGACCTTGCTGATACTATGAGTTGCCCATATTTTTGCTGCATTGAGTGCATGCCCACACCAGCTGGATCTGAGTGTTCCCTACCTGATGATGATCCTTTAAGTGTCTTGCGTTTTCTTTTTAATATCAAGTCCTTCAATACATGCTCTATTATTTGAGGAAAGAGGATTGTGACAAAAAAGTGCATACCCCCAGTAGATTCTGAAACATTTACTTCTGTGCTGCTGGCATTGTGCTCAAACAACTGAGGCACAAGGAGCCAACCTAGCATCAACAGAGGTCACAAAAACAAGAGAACAAAACATAACCCTCACAGTGGAGGAATCTAAAATTCAGCTGCCATGTGTCTATGTGTGTGTGTATGCACGTGCGCACATGCACCAGTGCTACCACCAGCTGTGCTCTGGAGTACCAGTCTTGCTGGTTCCCTCAGATTGAAATGGGCTTCCCTGAAGGGGCCGCCTGCCCCCTGAGGGCTCTTAGATCCCTCCTGGGGTCTTTAGATTTAACGTCTGGAGCAGCAGGGTGCTGGAGCTGCAGCAATAGATGGGTATAGATAGGAGTGACCTCACAGTAATGTGCACTGAGATGCACGGTGCATAGAGGGGCTACATAGGCGTACATGGCATGGCGATGTATTCTTTGAACTGCCAGCAGCTGGGTCTCCTTGCTGTAAATCAAACACTTTCAAAGTCAAACAAAGTGGAACTTGCTCTGCTGTGTCTTGGCACCGGTCCAACCTGAGAGAGCTTTTATTTCTGCCACATCTTCCTTCACTGTGCCCCCTAGGCATGTGCTGTAGAAACAACATGCAGCTCAAAGAATGAGTTATGTGAATCTGTTCTCACCTTCTATCTCATTAGTATAAGAGGAATGATTTATCCCTCTCTCCCTGAATCTCTCTCTCTCCTTGTCCTTGCCTTCTACAGTTCAGCACTTCTTCAGCTTCATCAGTAATGTGATTAATTGATTGGAACGATATACCATGAATGCCATCTCATTTGCTCTAATTTCACCTAACTACATGTCAAAACAAGCCGCAATAAAACAGCCTTTTTTCCCCCTCATACAACCACAGGAGTATATTACAAATGCCAAATCCGGAAACAACGATTTGCTTTGCAATTTGAGGAATATTTTTCTACTCTGAGTAGTCCTGGCCGTGATGTTTGCATGTTTGTGTGTGCGGTATGAGTGTGTCTGAGAAAGTCCAACACTTTAATAGGAGAGATCCCACTGTCTCTTCTGTTCCCGCTCATATCTGTAGCACAGTTTGAAATCTGACTCCCATGTCTAAAGCCCTGTGTGAGTCTGAGGGGAATTGACAGCCACTGTGTTTTTGCAGTGGCTGTTATGTGTTTGTGGCAACAGAGGCGAATGAGACGGCACTCTCAGATGTTATTGCCTAAACAAAAAGCCCGGCTAAGTGGTGGGCACACAAGATTTGTCGTCAAACATTTGACTGTGTCTGCTCTTCAGGGTAGCTGGGGCGACGCCGAGCGCTAATGGCATATTGAAAACGGTATATTTGGCCGGTCTCATCTTTTTCTATTGTACTACACAGATGTACTCAGTTGGCTCCTTACTGGGTTTATGTCTTAGAGGAGAAATCTTTTTGGGGCCTTTAGCATTCAGATCAATTGCTGGTTTGCTCCATTTCTTATTGATTTTTGCTCTGTTTGGTACTGAAATACTGTATTTCATTATCTATTGCTCTGAGCATTGTTTAGTGTTAAAAAAAAAACTAGCGCTTGCTCGTTCTCTCTCTCTTCCTCACTTTCCCTGCTCTCATTCAGACTCTTTTCCTTTTCAGATTCCCTCTTTCTCCCTGCTCTTGTCATCTCAGATAAGCGTTGCAATTGCTCATGTTACTGACGACCCAAGCCAAATTCATAATGATGAGATTATCTTGTCAACAGTGCAGAGTGTATATGTCTGCTGTATTGATCTGCTCACAGTCTTAATAAATGAAGTACCACGATGGAAGCGTTGGCTCAATGATAACTCTGAACAGATCTTGCTATTTATACACTCTCAACACTGCTGAGATGATGAATGGAACGTGTATTCTGCTCCTCTTCTCCCCTTTTCTGCCATCTCCTCTCCTCTCTTCTCTCCTCCTCTCTCCTCTCCTCTCCTCTCCTCCCCTCTAGCCAGATTAATGGGGTAAAACAGCCCCTCTCCCCACACACGCTGTCTGAATTGCGTCCTCTTTGAGGTCACGTTGACATGCTGAGTCGATGTACTCCCAGGTGGAGAGACATGGGTGCTGCTGTGGGAGGAACCAATCAGCTAGACTGCAGGGGAAGGAGAGGGAGGCGGAAGAGCGGAGGAGAGGAGATGGAGAGGAGAAGAGGGCAGGCTCACAATTCCATTCATCTCGGCGATTGTTGAAGATAACAATGGTCTGTTCGGAGACCAGCAGCTGTTGTTGGACTGTGAGGCAGACGGAACGCTGTGAATAATGCGTCGTGGTTGGCAGGTCGTCGTGACGACGGTGCAACGGCAGCCTGACCGACATCTGAAGAGTGAATGAGCAAGGGAAGAGGAGAGGAGTGACACCAGACCCGCGGCAGGCAATGCTCAGGCAATAGATATTGAGGCTCACGGCGCGAAACAGGCAAAAAATCGGCAAAATAGACAGCTCAGCAATTGATCTGGTGGGGCTTGGGCCCTGCTCCTCTGAACATAGGCCGATAACTAATGTCATCAATGATTTCAACAGAAAAGATGAGACCGACCGTCTTACCGTTTTCAATATGCCATTAGCCTTTCGACATCTTAACTACCGGCTGAACACGATCGAAGCGGACGTTGGGCCTTGATATTACCACTGTCCGGGCTTTGTTTGAGCAGTAACATCTGAGGGTAGATGCTCGTTCGCCCTACTGTGCCTGGGCTTATAACGGCCACTGCGAAGTACGGTGACTAATCGGTCCTCCGGACTGCACGGGCTGGTTGTGGGGTGGTTCAGGCAGTAACTACGGTGTGTTTGAAAGGACAGTGGGATCTCCTGTTAAAGTGTTGGACTTTCTCCGGTGCTCATACCACGCACTGGGCGTGCAGGCATCGCGAGCAGGTACTCGGAAATGAAAAATATTCTGAGTGCAAGCAAATCGTTGTTTCAGTTGTCTGTTGATTGTATGGGGAAAGGCGTTTGTTAGCGACTGTTTGTTGTGCCGAGCCAGGTATTGGGCAAATGAATGGCATTCATGTTCGATGATCGTCACGTGCTGATGACTGACGCTGAACTGTGAAAGGCTGGTTGAAGGAAGATTCGGGGATCATCCTTCCTCTTATACTAATGTGAGGATGAAGGTGGTACTGGTCACAACTCGTTAACGAGGCTGCATGTTGTTCTACGGCACGCCTGGGGGGCACGATGAGAAGGGAGTTGACAGTACTCTCTCGGAACGGACCAGTATGAAACAAGTTCCGCATTTGACTTTGATTTGGAGAACCCGGCTGCTGGCGGACAGAATGTCGCCGTATGGCGCTGCGCTGTAACCCTCACATGCGCCAGGTGCGTGGGGAATGCGCGACGGTCGCTCTGTCTGTACCCGTCTGCGGCTCCAGCCTGCCTTCAGGCGTTAAATCTAAAGGGATTTGGGAAGATCTGAAACCCTCGGGGAACGAGCGACCTCGAGAAATTTCAGAGACCAGCAGACTGTTGCTCAGGCACGGCACTGATTGCATGTGCTTTTGCGTGCCGCCACACATGGACATGGCGGCGCGGTACAGCATTTTACTCTTGTTTTGTGGGCCTGTTGATCTTTAGGTTAACTCGCTGTTCTTACTCGGTGTTTGAGCACAGTAACGGCCTGATAATGTTCGAGTCTGCTGGGGCGCCAGCACCTGTCGCGATCTTTCTGTGGGCATGTGAGCGATGGCCTGGTTGCTGAGGATGCGTCGTCGGGTGAGGCCTCCGGATCCGCTGATGCCTCAATGCGGCTGAAATGGTCCGGAAGAACAGAGGCTGCTGTCACGGAAGGCGGACCGCGACGACAGGTGGGCTGGCGGCAAGCGCGACGGCGGTCGTGATGCTCGACAGCGGCGCGGAACTGAAGTGTTGCTGAGATGAACTGGACCCTTAGCGCCGGTCGCAGTGAGTTGACCAGCGGAAACGACGGCGCTGCTGAAGCCGGCGTCGGCAAATTGGGCGGGCCATCCATTTCTGTCGTACGCGCAAATATGATAAGTCGGGTGAATGTACGAGCTCCACGGCTGTGCGTGCGTAATCTCGGTTTCTTTCCTATTGAACCAAACAGTGAGACTGACAATCTGTTCATCTGAAAGATCAACATCGTTCTCATATCTGACTCTTCGCCAAAAACAAATTCTTTGTTGCTGTCTTTGCCGAATCGAAGATCTGTTAAAACAATGAGTGCACAACACGCCAAGTGCTGTCGCGTGAATGCGCAACAATGGTTGAAGATTTCTGATGGCTGACAAACGGTGTACTCAGCATCGCTCCTTTGTCTGGGGACTGACTGGAGATGACTAATGCTGCTCGTAGACGTCGAGGGCCTGACCTGTTCGGTGTTGGCGAGTATTCGGTTACGAGAACTTACGGCAAATGAGCATTGACTTCTGCGGCGCCTCAATCTCAGGCGAGCACTGCTGGTATTTATAATGTGTGTCTGCACATGTTTAATTGATGTGGAAATAACGAAGAGGTGCGTTGAGATCTCGACACTCCGAACTGTGTGTTTCGTAGGCAACGACGAAAAGACGGGTATTGATGGTGTATTACCGAAATGGCCTCGTGTTCTAAAATATTCATTGCCGCCGAATGTTGAAGGCGACGGTATGTACTCCGGCAGTGCTACTTTCCTCCGACACTGTTGCTGCAAACAAACGGGAAAGTGAAATATCAGTGCTGCTTGTGTGAGAAAATGGCGGCGTCTGTTCCCGCTTGCCCATATTCTTTTCCGCAATGTTCTCCTCTTCCCTTGTTGGCGAAATGGCGGCCGAAGTCTCTGGCTCGTTTGTCGTGGGCATCTGGAACGGGCCAAACGTATGTTTGACCAATGAAGAGGATGCAAATGCGCTGCTGCGGTAGCAATGTTAACGCTGTTGTCAAAACATACTGATACATTGACGCTGAGTTAGCGTCGTACCACGCTAAATGCCGGTAATAACGGCCTGGCAAACTAAGCGTTCAATGACAAAACTGTTTGTTATGCGAAGATAACGCTGTTGCTGTTCTAGGCGCATTCGTGTCTGACTCACTTCTACTCGGTTAACAACTCTATCATAACAATAACGGGGAGATAATAAAAACACCTGTTTAATACGCTCAACTTCCGGAGGTTCAAGCTGGGTTTCAGAGCCATGGCAATAAATGGCTCTGGCAAGATTATACATTAAATTTGGGAGAAGAGGATTTAATTATTCAGATCTCGTCTGTGTGTGAATTTCTGAATCTGTATCAGGAGAAAAAGATGGATCATTACATACTTATCTTCAGGTGGTCTTACCATATTTTCTTAGTGTGAATGTGAAGAGTTACCATTACTTGTCTGGTGCATGATTTATTTACAATCCTGGAAATTGCTGGAACTCAGATCATTTTCTTTTGAAGAACCATTTACCTACAAAGATTAATCCACAGATCGTGAAATGCGCTTTCACCAATTTGTTGTAAACAGACTGTATTGTTCCCTTATGACTACTGAGCTGGATCAGATACCTCCCTCTGTTCTCACCCATTACGGGTCTGAACCAGCACCAGCGGCCTCTGGATCAGGCCGCCCACAGCTGTATCTCCCCAGCTGCTGGCAGGATGAATGTGGCTCAGTGGGAGCTGCACCCCATTGGGTATTAGAGCCCACCCTGGTGGGTCCAACGGGAACGGCGGGGCCCGGAGCCCTGTTACGGACACCGGTGATTATTTACCGAGCCTGGGTCTCTGTGGGAACCGGGCGGTGATGAATTTTGACGGGGCTGATGATCACTCTTCCAATGAGAGTAATTAATATAATGAAGAGCTACTGAGCATGTGCAGCAGCGTGTGATGAATAGAGTGTTCATGTTGTCGTTACTCACAGGTGACAGAGGGTGTGTGGGGGGTAACGTGGAGACAGAGGTGTATTGTGGAAGAGGAGGTAAGGGTATAAAAAGAGAGTCAGAGTAGGAAAGCAAAGTATGAATGAATCAATATAATGTTGGAGGATAGAGGAGTGTGAATGTCTCAGAAATCAGGGGACTAATTGATCCTCTTGAACACCACATGTCCAGCCTGGAGAAAGTTACGAAAGAGAAAAGAAGAGGTTACAAAGGCAGGAAAAGTGAGAGTGAAAACCAGACAGCAGGGGCAGATTTTATTGGGTCCTTTTTCCCTCTGATGTTCACTCATGTTGTTGAGATGCAACCTTTTTAACCAGGTAGTGGCTCCATGTTTCACAACAACTTACTACACCCCCAATAGATATTCTAATGACGACTTCATAGTTATAATTAGCTGCTGTTATGTGCCTTGCTGTCGTTGTGACATGTTATGCGCTGACCTGCTGTCTGCCTTGGAATTATCTTCACTAATGAATCCAAGCAGAGTCAATGACTCAGGATGGGAGAATGTTGTCTAGAAAACAGGGAGAGGACTTGTGTGGGTGTTGTGCTGATGTTCAGACTCTGTGGGTGTGGATATGGGCTGGGGCTAAATAGCCTGACTATTATTGGTGGGTTTGTGTAAAAGATATCAAGGCCACATTACTACCCAGTGAGACAGTGGCTCGTTACGCACCGCCGAGCAAACTATTATACCTGCGAGATTCCAGCCACTAATTTAGCCACATGCCACTTAACGTGCGTTTGATATGAATCACGGGGTGCTAAGGGGAGCCTCAGCCCCCCTCCACACAGTGTGACCCCACCGCTCTTACTTCCTTAGAGAGCGAGTGATTAAACAGCCGAGAGGATCCACCAGTTATAATGGGGAAATAATGAGCAGCTGTTGCCTCAGGTATTTATCACAGCAACTCCTAGTGCTGAAGACTGTTTTATTCACTAAATGGCAGGGGAGGGGTTCACCAGGTGGGCAATTAACTGAGTCTGAGAACACACCAGCAATAACAGGAAGATAAGCCTTGATCGTCTGCATTATAGTAAATAAATTCTCAGGTTAATGCAGGGGCAGCCTCTGTGATCCAGGAGCCAGGTTACAAAATGCTTTGAAAAGTTTGATACCATATATATTTCAGCTCGGTATTGTAAGACCTGTCCTAGAGACAAACTGAAGTCGAGCATCAAACAGTAGACTCCTGCTGACATCAGACTGGTGTTGTATCCTGGTGTGGACACAGTCAATGTGGTGGTGTCTGGTGTCCCGCCGCAGCTGCCTGGCTGAAGGGTGAGCCTCGGCTCAGACCGGCTGACTTGGGACCGACGGTCCCTCGTCGCTCGCGTCCCAACTTCAGGCGTCAGCGGGCGGTCTCACCCGCGGCTCCTTACAGGCCCGGCTTTTCATGTCCTTTTAATGAAACCGCCGGCTCAGACAGCCTGCTATAAAACACAGGCAAATTAAAACACCCAAATATGAATCATCGTAGCCTAATTCAGCGGAAAGCCAGGCCAGGCGTAGCTTTCCTTCTTTAAAGGAAACCTCTCAAGACCAGAGTCTGTTGTCTGTGAAGGCCAAGATGGTACAGGAGGCTAAGAGATGCTTAAATCCTGCTTTAAAAAAAAACATTACATGGGAAGATATTCTGTTTGTAGTAACAATGGCTGTAATAAAGTTTCTGATCAGATACTGAACCCATAAGTACTTCCCTCTTTAGAATCAGATGGAATAACCTTCAAGCACACAACCAGGCAAGTGCCTTCCCAAGAACAATAACAAGTGAGTCACAAACCCATTACAACTCCTGCCACCAACGGCTCGCCACAGTCTGCCACAACTGTGGCTGCCACTCAAACGACAGCTCCATAAAATGTCGCGAAGAAACACCAGCTTCGGGAAAAAAAGGTAAAATAAAACAAAACCGCATTTGTTTTCACTCTCATTTCATTATAATGATGGAAATAAGGGCATCATTCTGAATTAGTGCTGCTATTTCTCCCGACTGGCGTTAAATGTTATATGGCGCCTGCTGAAGAGCTTTGGAGAAACAATGGAACAACAACCCACTGAGAGCAGGATGGTTTGCAAACTTCAGATGGCTGACTGCTGTAACAGCTTCTGCAACATGGAACTAGAAAAAACATGGTGTGTACATACAGAATGAGATGGAGACAGTTCTTTGTGTCATCGTCTTGTTGTATGGTATATAACACTTTCTATTAGAGAACCTCGATTCAAATGAAGACAAATAAAACTTTTCTGGAAAAATAAAAAGAAACCTGGAAGAGCAACCACCCTTACACATTGAAATAATATATTGAATTAACAATATTAACCTTTCTACATTATAAGTCAGTAACAGTAAATGGCTGATGTGATCTTAACAGTAGAAAATAAATGTGAGCAGCTGTAAAGCTAAATGTATGAACAAATGAAAATTGTCTGATAATTCTGAATGTTGTGGTCTGTCATCCTCCACTGTCACTGTACTCATCTTACAAAACCAGACAAGCACCAAATACACATAACATCTTTTATTTTAAGCTACACAACATGACTGACGATCTGTTTCCTACCAGAGCAAAGACAAACTGCAGACACTATTAATGAATTTTACTAAAAATCCTCTTCAATACTACACAACAATATGAAATATACATTATGTACGGGCCTCCAGAGCAGGGAGAATGTTCCTCACTGACATTGACAGACGTCATACAAGATGGGGAAGCAGAACAAGACAGACAGAGAGAGAGAGGAGAAATATGTGGTAGACTTTAATCAAAATAAAAATGGGCAAGAGAAATTATGAACAGCCGAGAACAACATTTTGTAATGAACAGTATAAAATTAAACAGTGTTGGTCACAAAATAATACTCCAGTGGCTCCATAACAGATGTAGACAGTAGAAGAGAGGTAGGTCAGAGGTTCTGTAACTTTGTATCAAATGGTGACACATCGCTTTGCTTGATGCGCACAGTCTAAAAATAATCAGATATTTATCTCACAGTGTAGAGCAGAACTGGTGGAGTCAGTGAGGCAATAGTATAGTACCAGAACTGTAACTACTGCAACACTGTGTATAGTGTATTCACAAGGTAAAAAAAAAAAACTGGTTGACTGAATAAATGAACAAGGATGTATCCTGCAGAGTCTCAACTGACTGACATCACCTTCCTGCCACAAAGAAATGTAACAAAACAAATGGCCGGGCCTATGGCCGAGTTTGGTTACCGTATAAGTAGTGCTTTGAGAATGTGGGATTTTTTCAGTAGCAAAAATATAACCCAAACTCTCGCTCTCTTGCTGTCTTCAAATAAATTTCCATTATGAGTCCTTAAGCCTTACCTTTTTTCCTCTATCATTAAACGAGGACAGATCCAGACATTTAGTAACAGGCAAAAGCACAAACCTGACAAGAGCATACTTAAACTTTTAACATTTGTGCAGTTATGACATAATCATCCTGAAAAACCATATTATTTGCATTGTTACATGTAAACCTGCATCACCTCATCCTACCTCTCATTTCCCCCACTCTGGGCTGATAGGCCAGAGTGGGAGGAGAGTTGCTTTGTCTCTTGATACTGATCTAAGGTCAGTTTTAGCATTTTCCCCACATGCAGAGGGAGAGCCATGAATTGAAAATATGATTCAGCGAATGCAATGAGGGGACACATGTCGACATACAGTATGTTAATTGGACCGCAGCTCAGTGCCTGAGGGCAAGGCCTTCGTCTCTCCTGAGCATAGTGGGATAAGGGGCACTGGGGTGTGTGGTTGAGGGGTGTGTGTGTGTGTGTGTGTGTGTGTGTGTGTGTGTGTGTGTGTGCGTGCGTTAAAAACACAGTCAACTGTGCTCCCCCTGCATTCACTGTCCTTCCTCCTCGCGTAGGAATTGGAAGACAGATGAGAAGTCCTTATTAGGCGTAGCCACGGGGCACATGACTGGAGGTAAGATCTGGTGGGCAAGGGAACCCAGAGGATGGGCGTCTTAGTGTTGGTGAGTGTTTGAGCCAAACCGAGATCTAGAATCAGAAAGAAAGAGGCAGAGTGTCAGATGGGTGGACTAATATATAATCTCCTCATCTAACAGCTTATATGTGATTGTAAGAAAATACATATCTATGCTAATTCCTCAGATTTCTTAAAACTGGAGTGTGATACTTCCAGGCTGTGTATACAAGAGACAATGTAAGTGATTTAACAGACACCCAGATGCACAAGGAAATAATACACAGACTAACCATTACAGAGGAGCTAATGCACTGACAGTAAACCAGTGGCACACAATAAGTCACAGATGGACTGATGAAGTAGGCAGATAGTACCACACAAGGACAAAGGAGCAGTTAAAAAGTGAGACAAAGCAAATGACACAGTTGAAAGATTGACAAAGGAGACTAAATGAATAAAGAGCAAGAGAGGTAGGAGCAGCAGCAGAAATAACAGGTAAATCATTTGATTAATCCAATAGCACCAATTTGATGATTAGTTTAACCATTTCAGTCATTTCAAAGAAAAAATGGCAAACATTTGCTAGTTCAGCTTCTCTACTTTTCAGGATCTGTTGCTGTTTTACTTCATTCTAATTGAATACATTTGGTGTTTTTGGACTGATAGTTGGATAAAACAAAGAAATCTGAAGGCGTCACCTTGGCCTCTGGGAGCAAAAACTGATCAACAGATCAGCGATAATGAAACAAATCAGTTGATGCAGCCTTAACAAAGAATCACACATGATGGTGAAGAGACGAAGCGAGGAGGAGAGCAGCAGGTCACCATTGCCTTTGCCATTAGTGTGGTTCAAGCCGCCCTGACCAATTGTTGGCAGAGGACTCCCTCCATGACTCCTGGGACTGGGTTGTATGTCGCTGGACCATGGCGACCTGAGGACATGTTGAGGGTCTTTGCCAACAACTTTGGTCAAACCAGTCTGGAACAACAGGAAGACGAGGTCGTATCTCCTTTAGAACTGTTACCTGGGAGATCAAGGTAAATCATCAGTGAAATAGTCAAATTAGTATTCAAGCCTAAAAAAAACCCTAGTGAAAGTCAGAGTTTAAATCTAACCAGCTCTCCTTGGTGTAAAAAAAATGTCATGACATTGGCTTTCGTGACCACTAGAATGACTACAGCAAGTTTTACAGTGATAGCCAGTGAAAGATCAGAGAGCATTCCCTTGTATGAAGGACAATATAAATGTTCCTAAACAGAGCAGATGCGCTAGGAAAAGGGGACAAAAGATGAATAGCAATTGATGAACAGACTATTATTTCATTTTAGAAGTAGTGAGGAAATAGGACAGTCATAAATACAGAACAGCATAGCTGATTATAGAATTTCTAAAACAGGTTGAAAAGAGAATCATCTGGAAAGATGGGTGTAGAGCGCCTGGTGATGGTTGTGACCCCCATTGAACATATGCCGGCTGCGACCATTCCTCAGTGTTAATGGCTGAAGGCTTTGTAATGCTGGCTAATGCAGTATTGATGTTTACCAGCACATCTATCTTCATCATCCCTCTTTCATGAAAAAAAGCGGAGGAGGAGAAGTGGTTAAGCAGCACAGGAGCCATAAACCTCTCTCTGTCACGTATAGAAGCGCTCTTACTTCTGCCCATTTTGCAGCAACAACCTACTGATATGCAGGACAAATCTCCAGGCTGTGATATGAAGAAAGAGGAAAAAAAAAGGCAAATGAGGCAAAGAGTACCACAGACAGAAGAAGCGAGCAATGAAACAAAATGCAACATTACAGTGGGAGGGTGCAACTATAAGCGTCTGTGTCAGTGGTTCAATCTGCCTGTGTAATTGCAGCTTTTACAGCCTATTAGCAGTTTAAGAGCCAGTGTAAGCCTGACCACATCAAGCCTGGCTGCTTCCGCTAATTGTTACTTACAGGCCTGTAGCTCTATTCTGCTCTCAATATGACTATTAAACCATCATAGTCCCTTAAGGCCAGCAGCCTCCCTCCCTCCTCCCTCCACCTGGCTCTCATTCTGCCATTACTACCACAGTTTTATTAGCTGTCTACTAACTAATTAGAATGGGAATTGCATTTACACTCTCCATGTCTCTCCCTCTCCTCTTCCCTCGTCTCTTTTGTGTCCCTCAGACTCCCTCTTTTTCTTTTTTTTTAACAAACTGTTTTGGAAATGTGGTATAGCGACACTGCATCTTCTTATATTGTGTGTAAACATGTGTTTAACACGATTTTTTAATGGCAGTCTAAGCTCATGATGGCTTTTTTAGTTCGATCTGTAAGCATCCCTCACTATCCTGCTTCTCCTCTCTTCCGCCTCCTCTCCTCTTCCTCCCCCTCATCTTCCCTGCTGACACCTCCCTGTCTGAGGACTCTGGGGGACATATGTTTGACATCGCACACCCCCCCCCATCTCTCCACGCACACGCACACACACGCTCACGCAGAGCCCCTCCCCTGCGTTCTGGGTCAGCAGCTGAAAAGGTTACTGGCTGAGCTACAATAAAGCGCGTCCGAGCGCACAGATCGTTTGTTATAGCGACCAGAGACGCTGACGGGGAGCTGTTGTCCTCTGTTGACGATAAATCAATGAAGATCCCCTCCTGCTCCCCACACATATACACACACGCACACACACATAACACACAGCCGTGGTTATTAGCTGACGCAGTGGTGTTGTTCCTCGCCTGCGGTAATTTGCGTGGAGAAGAGGACATGTCACGCTTTAACAAGATTGACATGGATAAACACACAGACACGAATGGTAAAACAAGCATGTTGCTGTGCGATTGCCACTGTAGATTAAAGAAACGTGAGAGAGATGGAGGTGGGGATGAAAATAAGAGGGGAGGGCATTTATGTGTTTATGTGCTGGGAGCTCTAGCAGGTGGAGTTCATTTGCAGCGCCGATATTAACTGTCTTTTCATTGCGATTAGCTCCTCGTCCTGGTCTGATGCCACGAGAGAAGGAAGCCCTACACGTTCCCCATTGATTATTACATTAAAGGCTAACGAACACATATACACACACAAGCATTTACTATCCCGTTTATAGAGACATATTTATCACCCAACACAATCTTCATCTGAACATATATGATTCATTTGAGCAATGGAGAGGAGAGGTGTTTGTGTTCATGTGTGTTGTGTGAAGCCTATTTCAGTCTCTCTTGCAAAGTTGGGTCTTTGACCCTGCTGATTAGCCTGTTGTTCTCCCCATAAAATGAATAAAGGAGCAAATGTGTGTGTTCCTACTTGTGCATCAACGACTGCACGCATGTATGCATGAATGAGCACAGGTACACAGGCGTGCAAGGTGAACCTTAAGCTATAAAAGCCTCATATCCTTTCCTGAGCCAGCCGCCTTCATCTCCTTTCATCTTCATGTGCATCATTAAAATCGCTGCTGCCCCTTCTCTGCTACAGCTTCTCATCCCCCTCTTTCGCCGTCTGGTTGGCTACGTGCAGAAATTACGGCAGACAGAAAAGAGGCAGAGAAGAGCTGAGGGGATTAAAAGAGAGGAGTAAAATGACAAGGCAAAGCAAATAAGGATGAGGAAGAAAAGCTGAAAGACAGAAGGGGAAGAAAGGATGGCCGAAAGACAGGGTGTGTATGAGGGTGTGTGTGTGTGCTTATAATTGTCATGCGTGGCCATTCCTTGCACTAAGAGAACGTCACGCTCTGTTGGAGACGGCCCGAGCTTCCATCTGAGATCAACAAATTAGCTCCACGAACGGAATGGTGTGTGTGTGAGAGAGTGTGTTTGTGTGTCTGCTTGCATGTACAGGTAAGGAGGGAGACGCACACACACATTTGAAGAAAGGGCAGCTCTATCAGGCCCAAGTCCAGCATGATAAAATGTTATTGCAGTTTTCCTGTAAATTGGCTGTGAGCACTCAGTCTCCTTTGTGTTGGACTGTGTCACGCGTGCGTGTCTGTGTGTGTGTGTCAGCAGACGTAACGCCTAAGAGAGCGTCCTCTCTGCATAAGAGGCCGCAATGCAGCATGGGAGATTTAAGTGTGTGGGCTCTCTCTAAACGATGACAGTCTTTGTCAAACCCTCTAATAAAGCCCCAGAGATTGGCTAGTAAGAGAAACTGCAGTACACACACACACCATGTACACTCTAGTGAAGACTGAATATGGGTTGGACTTGCAAAGACATAAAAATAATTCACATTCAAAGTGAAGAGATGCAGTAGTTAATATTCTCATTCTTTTTTCATAGGCATGCATTATAATGATGTGCACTGTGAGTGGAGGTTGTTGTAGTTTGGTAGAAAACTGCTGTCTTCAGTGTCTCTGGATGTAAATCTGTGCGTCTAAGTGTGTGCGTGTGTGTGTGCATCAGAGACAGTGTGGCAAATGTGTAAATCTGTGTTTCGCTCCCTTAATGCCTCCATATTTCAGAAGCCTAGTGGGGGGATTTATGTTCAACTGCTCATGTCAATTTTCCTCCTCTGTCTCAGCACAGATAAATCAGCTGCACTAACACAGCTGCACTGTGAGAAGAGTAGCGCACGTGCATGCATGCACACACACACACACACAAAATGGGTGCACGCACCATTTAAGTTGCAAAAGCTATAAAACACATATAGTGATGCGGTGAACGGAGGAAACAGTCTATTATTGACAAAGGATATGGATAAACAGAGTAGATAATAAATTCACACTTCTGGTGAAAAACTAATTTGATCACCCTGGTAATTTCATTCATGTGAGGAATAACTGGTGTACAGGCCTACTCTGGAAAAGCTCATTTCTTTTTCAAAAGGGATATACGGGAGGAAAGCTGTACTTTGACAAGACCTGGGCGTCAGATGCTCACTCACACCAATAGCCTTTTTTGGATTTTCTGAAACCCAAGATGATTTCAGCCATGTATCCAATTGTACTGGTTTTAATTCGAAGACTTCATATCCCATCATGCCTCAGTCTTTGGACAAAGCCTCTTTGGCTAGAAGGCTGAGGATGATGAATGATGGGGTTTCTAGGCGGTGTTCAGTGACAGGGGTGTGACGGGATACTGTTGAGAGCTCAATCAGCAGATGTAAATCAGAGTCTGTGGCTCTGCCCCCTCATCCATCTCCTCTCCAGCACAAGCGGCTCTGACTCTGGGCTGGACTGACCCCTTTGCACTTCCATAAACTGCGCGCACACACACACACACACACACACACACACACACACACACACTCAGGCTCACACACATTTCCAAACCTGTATTGAAGCAGTAAATTGCTGCCACAGTTACAGCCATATCACTGGTATAGTAATTGCTTTTATAGAGATGGCTATTTCGAAGGGCGACGGTCAGAGTCATATTCACGTGTGGCTAAAATGTGATAGCCTCAAACCTGCCACCTTTACACTCACGGTGCTTGTACTTGTCACGATAACCAAATGCTTGAAAACATTTGTCGACTCAGGAAGATTTGTCCACTTCACTACTAATAACACTGTTTCATCCTTGTCTTTTCCCTTTAGCATATCAGGTAGGAAGTAGCTTAACACAGCACTAGATGACAATACCTAATGCCAAGGTTCATGGTCTCTGCCGTCCCAATCATCCCGATGGCCAGTAGCATGTTGTTGCAGATCTTTGCTGCCTAGTGAGGATTGAAGAGAAAGAGGAGAGAGCACTTTATGTATATATATATGAATGAGATTTGCAAGACATCATGTAATACACATAACGTAATAAAGAGTGTGAATAAATTTAAAGGTATTTCAGACATAAATGTGAGATGACCCAGCTTTGGAACAGACTAGCAAATATGTCTAAACAGATCTTTAACTGCTGCATTTTGCATTGGCATCCCAGGAGGGGATTAGTGAGGTAGAATCTTTAGGGTTATAGTATAATTTTCATGATTCTCAACACAAATTGTTAGTAATGTCTAAGGAAAGATGGTCCTTAATTACAAACACACTGCCACACAGGAAACAACTACAATGTAGAGCCTCATGTGAAACATATTTTAGTAAGAGATGTCTATCTAAGAGATGAACTATACAAACAGACAGGGTTAATGGTCTCCCTGAAATTGTTCTCTGGTTTTTGATTTGGCTTTTTTTTTATGAGTCTTAAATTAGACTAAAGACAAAGTCCAGTCATTAATGTTTTACACTTTTAGTAAAGTTTCAATTTGATTAGTTCTTTTGTGTGTGCTAGTATGTGTTTTTGATGTGTTCATCTTTATACCTGCCCAGTGCCAACCTGTCCACAGTAGACAACATTGGCTCCCATGCAGGTGAGCAGCTCCTGAGCAGCGTTGTATTCCTCCTCCACTCCACCAACCATGAAAGTCAGTTTGGCCATGCTGGCAGCGCCAACACCTAAACATACACATCAAACACACTGATGAGATTAACTGAGGTGAACAAATGCACTTTTAACATATCAATCCCCAGTATCCGAAAAAGCTCAACCCAGACCAGTAGACATGCAACACGCAGCAACTTTATGTCAGGTTGAATAATGAGTGTAAGTTTACAAACCTCTGAATAAGTGCAAATGAATCATACTGTAACTGAGCGGAAGTTGTCCAAATAAAGTATATGGATTTGCCACACAAAAGAACATAATATATCAACCACTTGACTGTTTCAACACTACCAACTGTGTCTAAAAGGTCAGCTGTGTACTCTGTGCGTGTGTGTGAGACTCATAGTGGGACAGGCGTGTTAAGTAGTGGTGCACCAGAGGGACAGAGGTATCTTTAAAAGCCGATTGTTGCCATCATCCACTGCACAACTCTCGTGGGAGCCCTTGCCTTTTGTCCTGTCACCCCTACTCTCGCTGTCTCCCACACACACAAACACATACACACACACACACCAACAGCTGTGCCTGAGGCCAGGCCCCCTCATGGGGGTATCAGTGACAGGCGTGAGGGGTAATTAACTTTACACTTTATCATGTTCAATTAGGCGTCCCTCCCCATGCCTGATGGCTTAAGGAGCGTGCCATGTTGTAGGAGGCAACCTCACCCCACCCCTCACCCTCTCCACAGGGTCCTTAATGCAGAAAGAACCCCCTTTCAGAGTGAGCTCTACCCAGCCGGCCTCTTATGCAATGGCTCTGTCCCATAAATGCTTCAGTGATGAGCCACAAACATTAACAAAAAAAAACCTGGTGGTACACACATATATACAAACACACACAGGAGAAAACAAACAAAAAACATATACAGTAATTTGAAAAGCACTATAGAGACCATAAAGTTGTGGACATTCAGAGAGAAGCAGCTTTCAGAAACATACTGTCTACACAAAGTGACAGACCTTCTCCAAAAGAAGGAAAGAGAGAAAGAGAAGGGGGTGGAGAGGGAGAGAAAGACAGTTCAAATCTCTCTTTAGGGTGTCGTCCAACTCTAATGAAAGGCCTCTTAATAGTGAAAGCCTAATAATGTCTGTGTTAATAATTAAAAGGGAATTACCAGGCACAAAACAGCTGAAATCACATTATCAGACTTCCCTGCAGAGAGGAGAGGAGAGGAGAGGAGAGGAGAGGAGAGGAGCAGAGAGGAAAGTAGAGGAGAGGAGAGGAGAGGAGTTACTGTATATTTTCATGACCCATAAATATAAATATACATCTCTTTTCCCCCTCCTCCCTCTTTAATTGGCTGTACTGTTGTCAAGTATATGATGATGCCACTACACTGTATGTGCATGTTGTGTGTGTGTGTCAGTGATGAGCTGTCAGCAGGTCATTAGGGCCACATAATGAAGCCCAAAGCCCACGCTGCGGCAGCTGCTGACGGACCACAGCGAACACACGCTTAACATAAGGCCGCCCCACACACCAATCATACACACATATGGTCCACAGACCATAGTCATGATAGATTTATCCCCTTTCTTGTTACTTTATGTTGTCATTTTTATCTCATTTATATGTCTGACTTATGATCTACTTGAGTCTAGTTTAGTTTAATGTAATAAAGTTTTTATTTAGTAACAGACAAGCTCAGAGAATGTTGAGAGTGTATTGTAATAATTTTTGTGAGGTATCAAATATCCATGTTGTCTATCAAGTACAGTGCTGAAGTTGTCAGAACTTGAAAATGCTATCATTATCATTATACTTTTGAGAAAAAATAATAGATTTAAAAATAGACTTAAAAAAATTTAAGTAGAGTTTTCTTAAATTACAGGTAGAAAGTTTAGCTAATAGTATCAGTTCTCTTCAGATTTCATTTCATTTTCTTGTTTTCTTGCTGCAGGCTGGGCCTTCCCTCTCTCTGTCTCTCAAACAGTCACACGCACGCACGCCCACACAAGCGCGCGCAGAAAGAGCAGTGTGACAACTGTGCTGGCTCATTAGTGGAGATCACTGTTTGCGGACGACTAAAGAGGAGATTATTGATAACACAGTCAACGAACGTGCTGATCAATATATCTCACTAAGCAGAGAAGGAAGAAGGAAAGTGAAACAATAGAGAAAGAGGGAAAGAGGGAGAGGGGAGAGGGGGAGAGAGAGAGAGAGAGAGAGAGAGGAGTAGAGAGAGATGTAAATATGACAGCAGAGAGGGAAAACAATCTTTCTCTCTCTACCTCCCAGCATCCCTCCCAACTCTCCCTCCCTCAAATTAACTAATCACCCATAATAAGCTCTTATGATCTGTAGTGGATTTCTATAAGCAGTGACACCCAGGATGATGGAAGATCCTTGGTGCTGGAAGAATAACACATCATTAGCATAACAATGTCTATGTATGAGTGTGTGCATGTGTGTGTGTTGGGGGTATCGGCGAGCCTGTTTATTGTGCATGGACTAAAGTGCATTTGTGTTTGCATGTGTGACATGAGAGTCTATGATAGTGTCTACACTTCTACTGTGCGTGCGCGAGTGTGTGTGTGTGTCTGTGTGTGTATAAGGGGACGTCCCGTTCTCGGGCCGGTCCTGTCAGAGACGGATTAAAGAGGAATCCTAATGAGGCTTCCTGAGCACAGGGTCCACCGGCTCATCCATCCCAGTGGGAGTGACAGTCCTGGATCGTTAGCACTGCACAACTACACGACGCCCCCTAGGGGGGGAGACAAAGTGTGTGTCTGTGTGTGTGTGTGTGTGTGTGTTTGTATGTGGGGTGGGGGTGGGAGGGGCACCTATGATAGAAGATATACGTTAGAAAGATGGAGAGGGGAGAGGAGAGGAGGGATGAAGATACTAAGAAAACATCCACAACAGAAAAACTTATATATACTGTATAATGCCACACCAAAATATACTTAATAAATTCAGAATCATATAATTATGCCAAAGTTCCAAAAACAATACATACGGGAAAGAGGAGCAGACTGAGAATAAAGATGAAAGTGCCACTTTTATGTCTAGCAGGCAATCCTTCCTTGGGAAATAATTCTGTTGGGAAATAATCACGCCTCTCCTCGGTCACTTTCTCTCATCCCGCTCCAGGGGACAAGTTTTGGTTGGCTGAGTAGTGGGTGCCTACTTCCTCACCCCCAAGTCACCCCACACACACAAATATTCTCTGCCCATGCTGAAGCTGGCTGGACTATTAATAAGCTACTCTGTGGCTTTTACTTTTTAGAGTCTAAGGGTGAGGAGGAGGAGAATGAAAATGGCTCCCACACCGCGTTGTATAAGGTACAGACAGGCACCGCACAGTGTGTATATGTGATGTGTGTGGCCCACGCTGTATAGTTGCTGACACATATAGACAGCTCCTTCATCTGATCTCCTTTATTAACAAGATCTGAGTTCATAAGCAAGCAATCAAACACTATTAGGACAGATGCTTAACAGCAGGCTTCTACAACAGGGATTAACTATCAGCATAAGAGAGTGAAGCTGGTTGTGTGAAGGCAAAGGAAGATCAGAGCAACAACTTTGGTTTGGCCTGTTTGTAGTGAGCACTAAATTCATTAGCACTTCTTTCATTACACACAAAAGTATCAACCAAAGCCATTCATGACAGCCTTATAACTGTTTAAACTTGGGCTCTGTTTGAAGTGGCGTTTGTACACACAAAGTAAGTGGGAATGTCTGCGTACATGTGCATGTAGTGTCTCAGTGTGTGTGTTCCTGTGTTCCTGTGTGTGTGTGTGTGGGACAGGTGCAGATCCTGGAGCAAGCCGCCAATAAGACGTCAGTTGGAGCTTCTGAGGCCGTGTCTCGGAGTTACGAGCCTCATGTAAACCAGTAGGCACTTTTTATTGGCGGTGGGTTTAAATTAAACTACATTTGTGAATATGAGGCTACACAAACAACACACACAGTCACGGACACACATGCACACAGAATGAAGGGATGTTCCCAGAGTTTGGTAATGAATGACGCATTTGACGACGTGCCACAACCTTGATTTTTTTTCCCCCTAGAGTGTATGGAAAAACACTTAAGAGCAAAACAACACCTACAGTATAATATCATTAGCGCTCCTCCACACACCTCATTTCCTCAAATGATAATGTAACTGCTCTTTTGCCAGGAGAGATTTAGGGATACGTCAGATTTCATGTCACACCTTCACGTCCAAAATTTATGTAGTTGGTGTAAACAAACTCTGGTTTTTGGCAATATACTGCCTAGTTTGCTACTAAATTTTTAATTATATGCACATGTAAGGTTAAAGTTTTGGCTCGGCTGCAGTCATCTATAATTCAGACTGAGAAAGCCTACATAGTGTTACAGCCTTGAGTCAATGGAATTTGACTTCTAACGCAGAGTGAGCCAGTGGGGTGGGATGTTTACAGGCCAACAATGCAGCCTCATGTGGTCCACCGGTATAGTACACCCAAGGCAGATCTTTTTCTCAAACAAATTAAAAGCAAACAGGCCCGTAAAAGTGTAAGCAGGATATCGGTAAATAGGTGAAACAGTAAGAGGGTGTCATTAAAATCATCTGGTTATCTATAACTGTGCCTGTTCCCAAAACTGGGTGGTGCACAAACACTCCATGAGAACATTGAGTGAGTAGGCGACCCAAAGAACATTTGAGTTTTGGAAAAAAATTAGGGAAGAGTCCACATAGTTTCTTATGTATACAAATGTTACTATAGCCTTAAGAGTTTAGTTCGCAATGTCCATCCATTGACCACTAGACCAGCCCTCATCATCATCATCATCATTATCATCATCATCATCAGTAACTGCTCGATTCCGCAGGGGAGAGGCTGGTCAATGGTAGGTGACAGAGGATGGAGGGAGCAGGAGAGATCCACAATCAATCCTTTCCCTGGCCCAACGAGACTCATCTAGGATAGAGCAAGTTAATAATGATGCCCAATTAGGCTGTTAGCAGGCAGGGACACACACACATATACACGCACTCACAAGGTTGAGGTGCACAAACTGTCCTTCATGAAGACAGAATGCTAATTCCCTTTTAGATAAGTGACATGCAGCGTGACGTTTAGGCTACATTTGATGGACAGAGACTTTTTGTATGACTCATACACCAGCTGACTATTTGTCTGCAAACACACACACATACACACACATACACAACAGATGACATAGGGGCAGAGATGTAAGAGCCAGTTCCCAGCTGCTGTGGGTCTACCTCCATCTGGAGCATAGGCTAGAGTCCCCCCCCCCCCCAATCACCACCATCCCTGGTCACTTTCACCCTCCCCCTGGCCCCCTCCCACATTCTCCCTCTGTGTCACCAAAACCAGTCAGTGAAAGGCTTGTTATGCTAATCTAGTCTTTGGACCACTGACGCTCTCTAGCGCTGGTTAGCCATCAACATGACAGACTGCGACAGCACCACCCCCTGCCCATCCAACCTGATTCCTTAACTCAGTGTCAGAGAATCATCACTAACCTTCACTAATCTGCCCTCAGGCTCCTCGTCTCATCTTGTCAATTAATCCCTTTCTCAGACTGGATTAGACTGGCCTGAGTGCTTTCTTGCTCCTTCCTCTGACCAGACGCACCAGGGGCAGGTTTCTCAAAAACATGTTAGGTTAGTCTAAAGAGAAAGGCAAGTCTCAAGATGTGTCCAGAATCTGCTTCCTAGTTCATCAAATCATTTTATTAAGGTGCAAACTTTTTGCACTGTAAAAAGTACCCAAAATATGTACACTACTTTGTGCTAAAAATCCAATATTGCATTACTTTGGCTTTAACAGATGTAGAGATTCAATTCAAGGGACAAAAGTGGCAAAGATGTTGTAATATTTAATAATAAATAACACAAAATTAAAATTATTATTATTTAACGATTAATCTGGCAATTCCCTTTCAATTGAATGATTCATCATTTGGCCAATAAAAAGCCAGAAAATAAGATAAATGGCCATCACAATTTCATAAAGCCCAAAGTCACATCTTCACATACTGTTTTTGTCCACACAATAGTCCAAAACTAATAAATGTTAAGTTTATTGTTACATAAGACAAAAAAAATCAAGGAATCCTCACAATTTAAAAGCAGAAATGGGGAATTGGTGTTTTTGCTCAAAAGATTACTTTTGAAATTAAATGATCATCAAAATAGTTGCTTTCTAGATTTCTATCAATTGATTTACTCGTGGACTAATCATTTTAGTTCAACAATTGAGTATTCATTATTGAGAATAGTGAATAAGTGAACAAGGGGCTAATTTCAGACAAAATCTGTAAAAAAAAAAAAAAACACAACATGGTTTATAACTTTCTATGGACCACAATAATAACCCCTCAGGAATACTGTGAATTCTGCTGCTACCACAATAAATGAATCCAATGTCCTTTTAACATTTCTTCCAAAAGGCACAAAATCAGAAATGTGTTTTATTGTGAAAGGTTAGGATTCATCCAGAAAACTCGACAACATTAGTCCTCCTTAACAGTCAAGAGTTAAAAAGTTTGACAAATCATTCAAACTTTAATAACTAGCTCTTCACAGAGCTCTCAACTGAATTGCACAGTATTCATCAGCAGATGGAGTTTGCTCAGTTGACACTGCAATGGCTCGGTTTATAAGCAAGCTCAGTACCTGTTTTGATTTAATTCATATCACTTTTAGACTTCTTAATTATGTTGGCTTCAAAATTAAATATGAAAGTTGGGAATGTTTTAACTGGTAACCTGATAACAACTACTCGCAATTATTTGAATATATCTCAGTCCTGACTGTTTGTCTGAACCAAGGTGAAAGCTAAAGTCAGAGTTGATCTTTGTGGAAGAAGCTCCAGGTCCTGTAGGCCCGGAGGGAGAAACAGAGCCTAGATCACTCAGCAGAGGAGTGGATTGGCAGTGTTGATTGACGACCCAACTGGTGCCAGCCTTGGCTCAAACAAGCTCCTACAAGCTGGAGGATGACGTTCAAACTGTCGGCAAATGACACACTGCAGCACTCAGGCTTCAGTTGATGTGGTATGGATATGATTAGAGTGGTGTTGAGACTCAGCCTAAATAGGTAGTTAGCTGAGGATTATAAGGCCTCGCAAACAAGCAACATTAGCCTGAGTGCCCATGGTTCCACAACTGCGTGGCTCCTTCTTGCTTTCATTTGCACCAATCGCTGACTTTCCCAGCGCTGGGAAAAACACAATGAAAGGTTTTTAGGGCCTTTTTAAAGCCATCGTCCGTTAGCAATGTGGCAGCCCACCATGGGCACACAGACACAAACACAGGCATTCTGGGTAATTACTGCTAACGACCCCGTCGCTTGTTAGCCAGACCTCCTATTTTTGCCATCGCTGTGCCAACACCCTGGGCCTGTGACATCAGAGCTTGTTTTGTTGTGGGTCAACTTTGCATGCGGACGCTTTTAATGACACCAGACAGTGGTAGAAGTGTGTGTGTGCAAGCATATGTTAGCATGCCTGAAGAACCAGTGTCTAAGTTAATATAACTGTGTCTATTGAGGAAAGTGTTTGCATGAAGATTACAACCCTGTGTGGATCTGTGTGTGTGTGTGTGTGTGTGTGTACCAGGACACAGCTGGGTCATGCAGGGCTAAAGCCAAGACAATGGTCAATGTGCGAAGGAGAAAGCCTGCAGGATGCTCATGAGAAGAAAGTGAAAGTTTCGTTTGATTGCTCTTTTTAAGAAGGGTTATGACTCTGCAATTCAGATCCCACGATTGGCTGCCAAACCTCCAGTGACGCACACAACATACAAATACACATTTCCGTGTAAAATACGTCACCTCACCACACACACACACACACACACACACACACACACACACACACACGAAAAGCTTCGTTTTATATCAAAAGAAAAATCTAAATTAAAAATAAAAACAAATGCAGAAACCACAAAAAGAGCAGGCTGCATCTGCAAAAGTTTAAAAGCACAGGAGATCACAGCATGTCTGTGCTGAGTGTGTTGTTATCCTCAATGAACAAAGTACATTTAGAATGGACTGTGCCTTTCCTTAAGTCAACTCAATCAAATGATCATATTCTTTTAACAAAAATTAAGTACTGAAGTCTTTTCATTTTACCATTATGTTATATTGTGTTTCATTTGTGGAAATATAATGTTAAAATAAGAATTACTAAGAGTGCTATTGGTAATAGAGCTGAGCTGATGTCATGTATACTTATTCTCTTTTGCATGCATGCACGCACACACACACACACACACACACAAACCTTATGAGTATGACAGTGCCCTATTTGGGTAGGGTGCCATCTCCTGGTTGGAACATAGCATATTCCCACCAAGATGTGGACACTGGGGTAAAGGAGCGGGAATGGGGGGAGGGGGTACAGGTCTCTGCTATTTCCCATAAAGTTGCCACATACTGGGACACTTTTTCATGACCTGTCTCCAGGGGTTTAGCCTGGCTTATCAGGGTCACACCACTGCCACCAACTTTCATTCCATATAGCTTAGAGTGGGGCTAAATGTTTCAGTGTGGGCACTGTAAGGCCACAACTAACCTTCTCAATCAATCAGTCCATTATTTTTTAGATTAAAGATAAATTGTTTTGTCTATAAAAGTAGTTCAGTAGATAGTGAAAAATGCAAATTACAAGATCCCAAAGTAATCGGTGACATCTTTAAATTTCTCGTTTTTTCCGATCGACAGTCCAAACTCCAAAAATAGGAATATAGCATGGAGGGAATTCTTACATCAGAGCTGATTGAATGTTTGGTATTTTTCCATCATAAATGACTTCATTTGATTATCAGAAGTATATTTGACATCCTAAGTCATTTTTGATTAATCTTCTGCTGAGAATGTCCTGCTATTGTGCACCAGTCCTATGCACTTAGGCATATGACTCATGGATATCTAGAGGTGGCACTGGCTGGGTGGGTGCATGCAGCATGTGTACATGTGTGTGAAAGAAGATAGTCTGCAGGGCTATAGATGCAGAGGCCAGAGGTAGCAGGTAACTCATTGGTCATCTCAGGCTAGTAAAAGAGGCTAAGAGACAGGAAAAGGAAGAACTTCACAGAGGATCATACACAATTAACTGTGCACTGCTCCAGTATGTAAAACAGGTGTGTAAGCAGGAGAGGCTTAAGGCTCTGATCTCTCACTGACTGCAGTCGGTCTGTTCTGTTGACGCCTAGCTGGTAAATACGTCTGCAACAAGTCTGTGTCGAAATTGGAATGGAAGGAGCTACGGTGTGTATTGTGCATGAATGAAAAGATTGTGCAATAAAAAGTAAACAGACAATGATTTGAGTTATAGTCTGAGCAGATATCAGCATGGTAGAACACCAGTCAGAATGTGCAAAAGAAGAGTAAGACAGAGAGAGATGGGACAGTTTTACTGCAGCGTGTCTCCTTCTGTCTTGTATCTCCCTCCTCTCTCTCCTGCACTTCATGAGGGTGTGCTTTCTTATGACTTTATCCATGAAAGGTACTAACATGAGACACTCCGCCATTACGGCCCATCAACATGAAAGCTCTGACACTTGATTCCACTGTGGCTCAGCCCATTGCTGACGACCACTGGTGATCCTGTGTTTGTCAAGGAGCCATGAGCAGACAGCACCACATAATGAGGACTTGAAACTCAACGCCTTTTGGCACCCCGTCAAAGCAGCAATAAAAATCTACGGGAGGGCAAATTCCACTGGCTGGCCTGCCTGGGGTAATTACAACCCATGTCTCAGCACTAAATCTAAAAGGTCCCATAGTTTAGATATACAAAAAGAGTGTTAGACAGTGCAGAAGCAAGGCCAAAGGGTCATAGGCCTAACACTAAGATTGGTATTCTCAAATTGAACAAACTAGTAGACTGATTCTGCTTTTATTAATTGGCTCCATCTTCTCTCATTCCTTTGAAGAACTCTGGACGGAAGTTGTAATTTGCCTTTTATAGAGAAATAAATCCTCCCAAGCCATTTCTGCGCGTGAATAACTCTCTTTCAGACACACTTTGGCCATCATCTTTATTTAAGCACATTAAAAGCAAGAAAATTAGTGTGAGCGATACTAACACAGTACAAAGTACAGAATCAACATGTGATATGGGTCTGCTTGGTGTAAGACAGCAATCAGAAAAGGCGCACCGGTTTACTCATTTTAGTGAGATATTACCTCCTGACACTGGGGCATCCATGAACATACAGCACTCCATCTTCTTCTGCAGCTGACTGCTATCTCTTTTGGAGATTCCGAGGTCACGGTGGAGGAGTCAATCAGGCGACTTCTCACCTTCCTGGAGAAGGCAAAACAGGGATTAGTACGGCACGCATATAGAGTTATGTTTTGTATAATAAACCTTTTCTGTTGCGTATTAAAAATATTCTTTTGCAACCAAAGT
>BRZM01000285.1:28762-79848 GCA_033238685.1 Lates japonicus | reverse complement strand
ACCTTGTATACCAGAATGAATGTGTCAGGTATTCCTTTTCCGTCCTACCTGTCTGTCAGTGTGAAAAGAACATTTTATCTCATGGCGCCTTTTGGCTTGACATTACACTGATTAATCCCTGGCCAGTCACCCATTCCACAAGTAGAGTAAAGACACTTAGATTGTTTACCAACCAGCCAATATAGTCCTGATGACCTGTTTCAACAGGCCCTTCCTCCCGCCAAATAAGCGCAACAATAACAGCATGAAGTAGTTTCCAATATTCACCCTATTTCTCAATCATGAAGGTCTCTTATCACAAGACAGCCTCAACCCTTACAAATCATGCTGACGATGAAACCTGATAGGTTGATCAAGAGGAAGCTGGCGGTAGTGACAACTAACAATGATGAATCATTCCCCTTTCACTCAGCGCGGAGTGCGACAGGGATCTGACTGGTGCAGCCGATGTCGGATTACATGTGAAGCGTGCAGGCTGCATTATTTATCAAAACATCATTTAAACAGCATGTGAGACTGATCTTCTCATCTTTCCCATTGCATGCTGCCAGCTCTGTGTGCTGCTCTGGCTGTGTTGGAGCTGATGCTTGTATTAGGTTTTGTGTGTGTGTGTGTGTGTGTGTGTGTGTGTGTGTGTGTGAGTGAATGAGCAGGGATGGAACACATGTCAGCTTCAGATGCATTACAACAGAGTCATGCCCACATATATATACACACACAAAGAAATGATCACATAAGAGCAAAGAGAAAAAAGAACAGTTTTGTACATTTACATTTGCTCTCTCTGCTTCTAGAATGGATTCTATGAATAAATAGTATGGACCACACTTGTCCGACACTCCTGTAGAGCAAGAGAATAGGTCACTGTTTATCCCATCTCTTGACTCTTGCTACTTCTAGCGCTGCATGAATAAATCCACAAAATGTCACACACCATTTGATCTCATTGAATGTGGTCTATAGCCCAAAACAATATCCTGCAATTGTTCATCAGTGCTCTTCTCCAGTTGAAGCTTATTACCCCCCCAGTTGTCCAAATGTACTGCATATCAGTGTTTTCTATCCTGCTGTGGGTTATTGTTGAGTCTCTAGTTTGATATTGAACTTTTGCCTGAAACCCCGAAAAAGGTAATAACCTTAAAGTACGTGTGGAAAATTGTTTTTCCAAGTGCAGCATGTGTATTGGTTTGTGGCATGTGATTTGTTGAGTGCACAGTCTCTATTCTCAGGGCATACTTATTGTACTTTGAAGCAGCATTCAGCCGGAGAGTCCTTGCGATCTTTTAAAACCTTTGAAAAACTGGGTCGCTTCAAACTGACAGTTAAACATTATATTTGAATACATTGGCATGTTTGGCTTATAATGTGTTGTTTGCCTTGAGACTTTACCATATCAAGTTGCTGCAATATCTGTAGATGTCATCTCATCTAAACCAGTTTAGATGAGATGAACATTCTTGCATTTTGGGTTAAACTCT
This sequence comes from Lates japonicus, assembly GCA_033238685.1. Classification (NCBI taxonomy): domain Eukaryota; kingdom Metazoa; phylum Chordata; class Actinopteri; family Centropomidae; genus Lates; species Lates japonicus. The sequence continues at coordinate 78,370 of BRZM01000285.1, read as the reverse complement.
TTATTTCATATTTGTTCAGTAAATCAAGCATTTCAAGCATATATAACTTTGAGACTGAACAATATCCCAGATTATAGCACTGTGTGTTTTTGTGTATGGATGTCACGTGGGTTGGGGATGGCAACTCTGGAACAAACAAAAACCCCTGTCATCATTGGAAAACCAAATTATGACTAATTATATATCAGCAAGTAGCCATGGCTTCATTTACATTTCCAGGCCTTGGAAATCACCATGTCAAGAGGTAGCAGCCTGAGTTATATGTAGTTAGGAATATGTAACAGGGCAGCAAACACAGTCATACAGCCCAGGGCGAAGCACTGGGGAAGAGATTTGTTTTCCGAAAATACAGCAGGAGGGTTAGCTAGTGATCTGAACATAATAATGCAAGCAGGACATAGCAGAGATAGGGGCTCATATGTCTTCTCCCTCTGTTTATCTCTCTCCATCTCGTCTCCCTTCATCTTTTATGTTCTCTCAGGTTTGACCTGGATCTTGTTTGCTTTCTTTTTCCTGTCTTATTTCACTTCTGATTGCAGCGTTGGTTGTTTCACATCGAGCACCATACAGTATGTTTTGCATGGTATTGATATTAGCAAAGCTGCAGGTATGCAGTGCACATGCAGACATTTAGATGTTTTAAGCCATTCTTATCACAGTGATAATGACAAACTTTACTCAGGCAATAGCCACCAGTGCCCTCATAGTCATTACCAGAGAGCGCACACAAACACATTAAAAGCAAATCAGCATTGAACACACCATATCCTTCTGTTAGCGTGCTATTAGATCATAATCTGGGGTGTTTAAAAGGACAGATGGATGGGAAATAGCTAATATGACAGGTCCTGTGAGTTTTGGGATGAGTCTGCTGTGGAGTGTGAAGTTGCCACACTTAAAAAAGTGTAAAAAATTGCTTTTGAAATGAGGAAAATAGGAGGTCATGGATTGTTTTGAGGTGTTTGAATAGCTACAAGGTCAGAATAAAAAATAAAAAAAATGCTTGAGGACTGAGAAGCATGCACGTGTGCTTCAGGCCACGTGTGCCATTTCGTTTCGCAGTCTCATTGTGCGGTGCTTTTGAACAAAATATTTTTTTTCTTAAGCCCAACTGTTAACAACTAGGAGTGTTTTTTTTTTTTATCCAGACAATTTGTTCTCAGCAGAGATGACAAGTGCTCCCATTCACCAGGCAACTGAGTTGAAAAAAAAAAAAGATGAGGAAGACGAGGGGAGCTTTGACAACATCTTGAGCCTACTAATTTCATGAAAACACGAGAGAGAACAGATGTCTGGCTCATGTGTTTCAAGCAAAACATATCTCATGCATCTTTTCCCTCCTTCCCCCACCCCCCGCTCACTTCCCTCTAACTATATATCCCTCTGTCTTCTTGCAGGCCTTTGATGCATTCATCTACATCTTCTTTGCATTGGAGATGGTGGTAAAGATGGTGGCACTTGGGATCTTTGGCCGCCGCTGTTACCTGGGAGACACCTGGAACAGGCTAGACTTCTTCATTGTCATGGCTGGGTAAGTAACTTTATCTGTGTCGGCGTAAATCATACATCAAGTTTGCATGTCATGTTGTTTAGGGAAGATTGATATGGGAAATGTGCTCTAACTGCATTTGTCTTTGAAATCAAGGTATAATGGAGACTGAAATGACTCAGCATTGAATTCTACAATATAATGTCTGTATTGAGAGTTTAGCAAGTATGGAACTTGTCTGTGGTGACAAGGTTTTGTTGTTTAGCTGCTCTGACTGCTACAAGCAGTCTGACACTATTACTCCAAACCAGTCTCGACTGCTTACAGTATATCTATTTGTGCAATGGCTTACTAAGCTCTAAGAAGATTAATAAAGCTGTCAACTGCTGTTAAACGCAGTGTGATTTTCATTCACTCCAGACATTTTCACATTTTCACATTGGCGACTTTGGCTAGCGCTGATGATGCAGGTTGACAGGTCACCAAAACTGTCTAATGTATGAGTAACCTGTCAGTCCATGTGACTTCCTGTTTACAACTCCTGGTTTGTTTGTAATACATCAGTGTGAACACTAAACAGACTAGAAGTAAAGAGCCAGGGGAACTAAACTACAAATGTGAACAAAACATTGTTGTTCACCTCCATTCTTCATCCAATAATTTGCATGTCAGGAAAGTTCACATGGTACAAATCTAGGCCTTGTTCATTGAATAATAGTCATTCATAAAACTATGTTATGACAATTTTTTATCAATTTTTAATCTTTTTTGAATTGTAAATTTCCCCATTGTGGGACTAATAAAGGATTATCTTATCTTATCAAAATGATAAATGCGCACAGTAGATTATTTACCTACAGAACATCTGACTTAATTCCATATTTTGCTGTGCCAGAACTGGTTTCAAGTCTGATGAAGTTGGGCAAGCATACAGTCAAAACTTGAAAATGTAAAGATGGAAATGTGCTGTAATATCTTGAATCCCTCCACATTAATAAACACCAGAATATGTCTTAACACTTGAATCCAGGGAGTAGATGGCACAGATGTTGTTTTGGTGCTTTGCACTATCATGTAAAATTGATAGTGTGAAGTAAAATTGTTAGTAGACAGAGAGGGAAGAAATGAAGGAACCAAAGACGGACACTGGGAAATCAAAAGCGAGTTTGCGAGAGACACCCGCTGCTCAAACCTGCCCACAAAAACACACATATCCACAGTCATATGTTGTGTTGCCTAAGTTTGACTTGTTTCTTGCAAAAGTGTCCATCGTACATGCTGTTACTGTGGAAAACGCATACACGCGCATGCTACTTGGATGCGTGTGTGCAAAACAAAAGCAAACACACCTGCTCAAACACCTGCTGTGCACAAAGTGAAATGAGAGGCTCAGACATGGGTGATAAAGCAAGTGTGTGTGTGTGTGAGAGAGAGAAAGAGAGAGATGGATAGGGAGAGTGGCTGGTTTAATAGCAGACAAAGAAAGCTAGAGCAACAGACTTACCAGGGTAGGTGGAGGGACATTCATCTTCATTTGAGCTGAATCAGTTTATACCCAGTGGATGCTTGTGTGTGTGTGTGTGTGTGAGAGAGAGAGTGTGTGTTTGTTGCACAGAATTGCACACAGAGATTAGAGTCTGTCATCTTATGCGTTTTGAGTTTGTTTAATCTGTGCATGCGTGCATCTGTGTGTTTGTGTGAACACCTCAGTCCTCCGTTTTCCTCTTGGCAGCATCCATTAGATTAGCGTCTAGGCTAATTGCAGAGGGCAGTGCCAGTCTTGCCGGGCCGACAGTCTGCTAAGAGCTCCTTGTCTGTTACCCACGGGCACCACCTTGCTCTCTCAACCCCCCCACCCCGTCTTTCTTTCTTTTTCACACGCTTGGATGAACAGGCTCCAAAGGAGGGGTGTGGGGTTCCATGCCTTTGCTCCATAACCCTACCACACACAAAACTGGGTCTTTTATTTTATATGTTGTATATTTTATTTTAGCCTAATCCACTGTACTGAGGCTTATTTTTCCTAGCCTGTCAAGCATCTGCAGCAGTAACTGAAAAATCACAAAGTCTCCTTGTGTGTGTCCGCTGAGATTTGTGATCCAGGGATGAAGCCTTACCCTTTTTAAAGAAAGTCAGTCTTGCCTTCCATTTATTCTAATGTATGCCTAAAATTGGCTGAAATGGTCAAAGAAATGATTAAAGACTTTCTCCCACTGAGCAAGACTGACTGATTTTTGGATATATCTAGCATATTAAGCTGCGCTGTATCTTCACTCAATCTTGTGGACACACCTGGAGCATGTTTTCTGATATACTGTATATGCAAAGAAACAAAGAGCCGGTTAATCCACAATTAAGCAGGACTGAACAAGACAGCGATGCAGCTGTAGTTCACGATTTCATTAATTTCTGAGGAGATTCTCACAGTTGAGAATGTTTCTTTTTTGACTGTAAAAGGCAAGAGTGATGTTTTTTTATGTAAATTATGTCGAAAAACTTCTTTCTTGACACAGAACTTCAGTGTTAACTTTGATGAGGGCGTATTTTTAATTTGACAGTTAAGTCACTACAGATTTTACATGTCTAGATTCAAGACAGTCATTTTCCTTTTCTCTAATGTTAAAGGTAGCTCTGAACTCTTCTCACCAGGCCTACCTGAGGTTTCCCCTTTAGCTCTACATTTCATATTGATATAAACACACACACACACACAAGCACTAGTTACATAAAAGCATGAATGAGATGAAGGTGTCACGAGCAAAAAAGGGAATGTGAAAAATAGAGAACAATCATAAAAAGGCTGCTTGCGGCAGTCCACTAATTACCCTCCCAAACACAGCATCCTGATTGATGTATACAGGAAGAGTCACTTGTATAGAGCGCACACATACACTCACAAAGACACACATGCAGGCACATCTGTGATCTTGTGTTCTCTCTTTCACTTTATTCGCTGCTCTGTCTGTCCTCCAGATGCAATTGGATCATTAACGAAATAATATCTGTGCAATATCCGTGCAACTGTTAATGCTTTTGTAGGTGTCCTCTATCCAGCAGTTTATCACTCACCCTGTAACCTGATCAAACAACATAACAAAAAAAACAATCAGTGTTTGTGCCCTTGAGCTCACTAAGAGGGGAACATATATGTTTCAATTGTTTCAAAGCTCTCTTTTGACATTTTAGCCTCTTGCTCAGTCTCTCAGCAGCCCGCATCAAATCATTAGAACTAGCACAGATACTATTATGTTTGAGGCAGGTTGTACTAACACCACTGCTCCCTGCCAGGAAAAAAAACCTGGCCCCAAAACAGCTGTTATGCTCTTCTCTATACTGTGACATTTTCATCAAGCTGCCGTGTGGCATTTCTGCACTTGTGACTGCATCGGGAAAATAAAATTGGTCTGCGACATGCCTCTACGTCCTTGCAAAAGACACTCTCAAAAGTGCGAGACCCATGAGCTTTACAGCATGAACAATAGAATCAGGCCATTTCCACAAGTCCAGAAGGAGTAAGCATTTCACCTAAAAGTGTGATCTAGCACCTTCACATGTCCACAAATTTATAGTGGTTTTAAATATTTCACTACTCCATGAATAAATTGTTAGTGGTTAGAGCACGTCAGTTCAAACCCTTGTTACAAGTAATCCCACTCAAGTGTGAGCTGGGGTGCTACTCTGTTGATGACTCTGTGCTGTGGTGAAGGGCAAATGGAAATAGTTTCCCTCTGGGATCAATAAAGTATCACATTATTGTAAATGACATGGTTCATAAGTCAGTCTATGTGAGAGACTGTGAGCTTGGCTTGTTTTGTCAAAGCCAGTGGCTGCGCTTTGGGTGTTATTAGCTTGTGGTGGTGATGCTGCTGCTGCTGCTGTTGCTGTTGGTGTCATGCTGTCCCGACACTGTTTTACCCTCAGGCACATCAATTTTGTGCACACACTTACACAAACTCACTTAACTGCTGTTACACAATGTACACCATTTTCACACATATACATGCACACAGTGTCATTAATGCTCTTGTTTTTTTACACATATACTGTAACACTCATTCACCCACTTAAGCTGTCTCTGTCTTGATGATTATGGTCATGTAGTGTAAGTGTGTCACATTCAGACATACACACTGCTTTCTCACACACATACACACACACACACACACACACACACACACACACACACACAGAGCAAACCATGGCCATTCTCCTGTGAAAGTGGTTTGGGTTTGGGGGCACAAACAGCTTAGCCATGCTGTGGAAATGACTTGCTAACAGATGCCAGGCTCTGACTGAGCCACAACATCCTGCAGGCAACACTTAGAATAGAATGAATCCCTCTTTTTTGCCCCCTCTCTCTTTCTTTTCCTCACCTCTCTTTCATGTTATTCTCCCCTTTTGATGCTTTGTCGCTTTATTCCCCCCCCCAACCACTCTCCACTCTGTGTAGTACATTTTCCATACTCTTCCCACAGCTCTGGGAGAGGACAGGTGAGACTAGATCAGAAAATAACCACTGTCATTGAATCACGAGCGGGGGCTCTCTCGCCCAGCTGGAGCCATGGTTAATCCTTTTTTTTTGCCATATTCTGAAGCAGTAGCACACTCGTGTAACTGTTGAAAGGTTAAGTGATGTTTTCTTTCTCTGTTTTTCTCTTTTTCCTTCTCTCTCTGTCGGTTTCTCCAGGATGGTAGAGTACTCTCTGGACCTGCAGAATATTAACCTGTCGGCCATCCGGACGGTGCGGGTCCTTCGTCCTCTCAAAGCCATCAACAGAGTGCCAAGTGAGAGCATTTGAAGTTTTTGTGTGCGTGTGTGTATGTGTTTGTGAGTACAAATCACATTTGTAACTATATTCTCATGTGACTACGTAGCCTGTTTTCTGTGTGTTTGTGCTTGTAGTTTCCCTTTGTGCCTATGTGCGTCTGTCAGTCCACATAAGGCATCTGCATGAAAATTCATGTATATGTATTACATCTCTGGCTTTTTTGTGCATCCGCATGCCACCTGTTCCCCATGGGGATCATTAAACATTCATCTTATGCTTAATCACACAGCCCATTCAGGCCCTGAGTCACAGCTTTATCACATTTACAAACCATCCATTAATGCTGCTTCACTGATCAGTCCGTGACCATAACCCTGTTCCTCTCATCTAAAACTCAGTTCTTGGCCAAACTTTTTAACTGCCATTGATTTCTTTGTCTTTGTCCCAACAGTCAGCTCTTAATCATTGTAAGCACCAATTAACCAAGGACTCATCTCTTAGTTCTAGCACTTTAGCGGTTAGCCAAGCATTAGCAGCTAATGCTAATTGTGCTTAATGAAGTTTCAGATAAGTACTTAAAAATCCCTTTCTTAAATATAGTGGATTTTCTGGTAATATACAGAAATGCATGCCTTGTGATTAGAAAAAAGGTGAAGCAATTTTATAATTTTTCTTAGATGTACTCAGAGTGACTAATGACACACACTTTTTTGTCTTTTTCTCATTAAATTGTGTGAACAGGACAATTGGATTCTGTCCTCATCAAATGACCCAGAGTTCCTCCACTGTGCAGAAAATCTTGGCTTAACAAAGCACATAAACTTAGAAACTTTTCCTCAATATCTTAAACTCACTGAGACTGAAACCGTTTCCTCCACTTTTAAATAATCATGAAATGAGTGCGCAGCAGATGGAGCCGATTGCATGAAAGCCCTGTTGCCTAATTCAGTTTGGACCTTGGGGACAGATACTGAAAGAAGAAGAAACCTTTCGAGCGACTGCGGACAGTAATGTTGAAATTTTTTAAAGATATACTGTGGAAGGAGACAAAAATGGCCTTGCAGATGAAAGTATGAATAAATCTATAGGGCTGAGCAGTTAAAAAGGTTCATTTTGGAGCTAGGTAATGGCACAAAGAACAACATTAAGATACAAATTTAAAGTTATACATATGAGGAAGAGAGAGGAGCCGATAAAGCAGATATGTTTGTGTCTGTATGTGAGATACATGATCTCTTCCCTCCTGCGTTATCTCTACAAACCAACATGTAAAACATTTCTATATCATCTTTTTCGCCTTATTATGTAACCTCTCTAGCTTATATATCCTCTCACTTTGTTTCTCTGCTTTCAGCACGCCTTCAGTCTGTTTTTAAAGTACAAACTACCCAGACAGATATGTACACACAAATCCAAAATTACAGCTTTTCCTCTACCTTGAGCAAGTTCTCACCGATTTTTTTTCTCCCTGCCTAAGTGTCCAATCATGGCAGATTCATCGTATTTAGTGTAATTACCTGAAAAAGTATCCTGTCTCCAGCGCCTGAATTGATTTCAATTTTCCACACATTTTGAAGGACAAGTTACCTTTCAGGCAGAGCCCTCCGCTCAGCCCAATATTTCAGACAGCCGCAGGAGCAGCACTCACAAAATATGGATGTTAACTTCATTACTCTTCAAGTGGTGTGATTAGAAGATATTGTGTGCAGTAGAGTGTGTATAGTGTTTCAGGGACAAGTGCCCAGATTGTAAACAAATCTGCTTCTCTGGAGGTGATTACGCATCATGGCTCGAATCTCCAGATACATAGGTTTGCTAACGTATGTATAGTTGGTACAGCAGATGCACGCTTATGTGCGTGTGTGTATTAAAGATGTGTGTGCATGAGCCCACTCTTAGTTTTTATGTGTTTGTTCACACTGTAGTTGTCTATGTGTGTGGGTGTGTGTGTGATTTGTGCATGCTGTTATTGTTTGTGTTGTTATCAGTCAGCTGTATGTAATGAGTGTGTGGTAGCCTGATTCCGTCCCCTATCCGTGACCCCATTAGAGGTGCGGAAGCATGGGGATAAAGCTATTTGTTCCTTGTTTTGTTGGATTGCTACTTTGCCCACAGATACACGGGGAGCATGAGCGCATCCTGACCCCTCACACACACCGCAATTTGTAATCCCCCAACAAAATGGCAGATAATAGCTTTGACCACACTATGCGTGTCTGTGTGTGCGCTGTTGAGTTAGACCTCTTGATGAAATCGGTGTGAGATAGAGGAAGTGCTAGACAGAACAGGAGCGGGACGGACGAACAAACACTATGAAGCTTAAATGAATAAGAGAAGAATAAGAAAAAGAGAAGAGAACTCTCCTGGTCTTTGGTGAATAGCACAGGCAGGTAGCTGTAAATGTGTTTCTACTGTGGCGCAAGGGGAGGCATCCATCTTTATCTGGGAACAGCAGGAGCTGGCAAACTGGTACAGCCACCAGGAGGGGAGAGAGATGGAGGCTAGAAGGGAAGGAGAGAGAGAATGAGAAAAAAAAAGAGGCAAAGCAGATAAAAGATGAGAAAAAGACAAGATTTGTGTGATACCATACTGTTCTTTCCTCTGTGGTTTGCTTTCTTTTTCTTTGAATATTTATGGTCTTTCGTTTTTTCTTCTCTTATTTTGGCACTCTTTTTTTTTGGCACGCCCTCGGGCGCTGTCTCATTCTCGTTCTCCCTCCATCTCTCCCCCCATCCGTCTCTCCCTCTCTTCACCCAATTAGGCCTAATGGAACAGTGGCCTAATGACAAGGACCCTGGGGAACAAACACATTTAGACTTGCCTCCAGCCGCCACCAGAGACACATGCACACTAGCAACGCTACTGCTTTCCATTTAATACCAGTTGACGAGACAAATTAGCCGGAGGAGTAAGACGGGCGCGCACTTAACCTCAAGAAAAATTCTCTCCTCTGCGTTCTTGAGATGAAATTTCCATAAAAATTTCTATTCGTTTTTTTTACCTTCTAATCCTTAGAAGGATTAGATCCACACATCAACGTTGTGGCAATCTGTCAGTCACAGCCTGTTTCTCTCACAGACAGATTCAGGACTGAACTTCAAATCAATAAAAAAACATTATAAGAAAAGTTTGGTGAAAGATGCAGACTGCACTTTGACCCTGAACGACAAGTGAACTATTCACCATCAGTTAATTCCACATGCAGACACACACCACATTGATAAATGAACCTCTAAACGTGAGCATACACTCTAAATAAGCACATAATCACTAATCTAGATGTAGTAAGAATCAAAAGGGAGTGATAGCATTGATTAGCACTTAGGGAGTGGGAGAACCTTCTTTAATGAGGTTTAATGTTTTTTCTTTACTCTCGGCGTTTGTGTTTATTTGGTTTCGTTTTCTCAGCTTCTCTCCTGTCATTCAGTCTGTCAGCAGTTTAGATGCACTGTTGTGTTTACGGCACATTAACCTACTGTTGAGTTGTCATTCACCAATCCCAGTATGGCTCCGAAAAACACAAAGACACACGAATCAGACAAGTAGATACACACATGCACATGTTGTCACACTTGTAGTCAAACAAACACACGCACACACCTCTCTCAGGTGTCCGCACGGGGTTCCTGTGATCTCATCAGTAGGTCTCACCTCTTTCTCACTCGTTAGTCCAATCAGCTGTCATTATGTTCCACTAATCACCATCTCAATATGTCATCACTGCGGGACAGGCCCATCCACGGGGGATGAGGTCATCATCATTCGACAGGGGACACACTTGTGTTTCTGCAATTAGGTTTTCATCTAATCATGAAGGAGACCTCATGTGGCCCAGTTATGCCTCTGTGTTCATGGGGTGGACGGTAGTTAGGATGCACGTGTGTGTGGTTGTGCATGTGTGGTTGTCTGTGTGATATTCTACCTTTAAAGCTCTTGATCTGTTCGGGAACGGTTCTTGTACAACATAACTATTTTGGTATCCCAGTATTGCCTTGGATGTGTTTGCCTTACATACAGCCTCCTCTGGAGAGGCTGTTCACTTCCACTTCTGAACCACCATGCCTCTCTTTCTGTTGTGTATGTGTGTGCGCAATACATCCATGTGTCTTTTTTTTCCACTTCTGTGTAGTTCTTGAATTGTGCTTTCAAGTCAGTTTGCTGTTGAAAGCAGAATTTGAACTACTGTTTGTTGCCAGTGTCTCACATAAAGGGGAATGCTTTTAAACAGCTCGGTATTCTAGAAATAATGTTCAGTTGCTATTAAACTGTAACAGTAAATACCTTTGAAAGAACCCTTAACACCATCCAGATTGAATTTTTAGCAGTATAACGAGGAATCATTTTAATAACCATATCTCTAAAGTCACAAAATATTTATACTTAACATATCTCGGGTCACAATCCCTGGTGTCAAAATCCTGCATTATGTGAACCTACCGTCCAACCCAACTATCTCCCTATGATTTCTGAACAGTAGGACGAAAAAATCACCTCCTGGACTCAAGAAAAAAATCCAGACATCAATCATGTTTCGTTCAAAATGTATTGCACAAAGCAATTTCTGAGTTTATAAATGTAATTTCCAGGAGACAGGGATACTTTGCATGTATTAGTTGCGGTGCTACTACATTGAGAAGTAGTATTTGTAAGATAAAATATATGACCACGATTGGCCACTGATGAAGCAATCTATATGCAAATAGTAAATCCCCCTTTTTTTTTAAATCAATAGTGTAAACCTGTGATAATCTATTATTGATTGATTGACCTATTTAAATACACAGGTATGCGAATCCTGGTGAACCTGTTGCTCGACACTCTACCCATGCTGGGCAACGTGCTGCTGCTCTGCTTCTTCGTCTTCTTCATCTTCGGCATCATCGGCGTGCAGCTGTGGGCGGGGCTGCTGCGGAACCGCTGCTACCTTGAGGAGAACTTCACCTTGTGAGTTTAACACCGTGTTTACATGTGATTGTGTTGTGCCAGTGCTTTTGCATCTAAAAGTGATGTCATACTTGTGAAAAACCCATATTACAGCAAGAAATCTATCATCTGTTGTACCTGTTTGTAAAATGTACAATATCTGCAGTTTGAATATGAACATACAGTTTTGTCGAAAGGTAATTTACCTCATTCACATGGATTTCATAGAAGATTACATACAATATTAACTGTATGTTAGGATATCTGACTAGTAGCAAACTCTGTCTTCCAGTGTTTCTACCTTTTCCTCTTTCCATTTCTCTCTCTCTCTCTCTCAAGCTCCAAATCGGCAGTAACAGTGCAGTTTCTGGTGTGCAACTAAGACCGTCATTAGATTCCAGCTGCATGCCTCCATATTCATGACCCTACATGACAGCATCACCTGCTGTGTCTGTGTGTGTGAGTGACATTCACCAGTATTCAGTGTTTGATTTCATGACATTCTCTCAGTTCCCGTTTTTTATGCTGGCATCAGCTCGCTAGAAAGACACATGCCCCCCCGACGTGTGTGTTGTAATATGTATATAAGCCATGTATACTACTCTGTGTCTCTGTGCGCTGTCTCCAGTTATGCTGACATAGCATATACTAATGACAGATCTAATAGCCAGATGAAAGGGGACACGTGTCTGCCAGCTAGCACCGTCCTGCCTGCTTTGTCCTCCCCTTAAAGTTGAGAGCCGACATTTACCCTAACAACCTCTGCAGCAATCACTCCATGAGGCTAATTTAATCAGTGTTTTTTTTTTACATTTACTGTTTACTTTTCATTGGGCTAAAGGCTGATGCAGTGATTAGCAGGACAAACTGAGGACTACAGTTTGATTTTCTGAGATAGGCTGTAGGAAAAGGATGTTTTTTTTTTTGTTTTTGTTTTTTAAGAGATCAGTAGACAGCTGTTTCTGTTCTAGCTTTTGTACTGGTTGATACACTCTAAACTCCCACATGTTTACTGATCAATGCAACAGCAGATTTTTAGCAGGGACCTCACATTGAACTGAGTGTTGCTTATTATTTAAGCAAAGTATTATTTTTGCGTATTATTTTAAAGCTTTGTGTTAGCATATTATGCAGGCTCGTCAGGGTGCTTGAGCACCTAATTAGAAGGGTCCTAGTGAGTTAGCGCTTGAGGACTATTATGCTAAGTAAAGGGCTAACATTAGCTCTCTGAGAGGCTATAATGGAGTGGGCCAAGTGTCTTAGTCAAGTGTAGCATTCTCTTTGCCATTTTACACCCTCCCTCTTTTGATCTCTATCTTTCTCTTTCCATGCCTTAATCCATCTTATTCTTGCCTTTGTGCCTTATTCTTTTATTCCTTACCAAGTCTCCAATTAGCCCGCCTATTTCCCTCACAGCATTTTAACTATATGAGACCCCTTCCAATTCTATTCATCCTTATTTATTTCTACAAGTCAAAAGATTACAGACAGATCTTTGGTAATTTGTTCCTGCACTACTGGCCCTGGAGAGCAGCCAAACTGCACTTCAAAGGACATTTTTATTGTCAAGGGGAATTTGCCCCATGCACTTTCAAAGCAAGATCATGTATGTTGATCACCCTGTCTCCCTTTATCAATCCAGTACCTCCCTTCTCAATTTTCCTAGTCTCACTTAATAAAATTGCTGGGAACTTTCTCTTTTCTCTGCTCCTCTGCAGCCTTGATCCTACCCTATGTCGCTCTCTCCATCGGCAGGTGTTTTCTCTGTGTGATGCCAGGTTTTGCTGTGCCATGCTGTGCAATGCCAAGTCACCAGCAGGGGGGCAACAGCCTTCATTCATGCTCCACTACTCTGACAGGGGCTGTTTTTCCTCCCTGTCTCTTTTCATTTTTCTCTCTCTTTCTGTTTCTTAAGTCTTTATCCACCTCTCCACTTTGGCACTGTTAGCAAAGCATCAATTTGAATGCCACTCTTGATTATCTTAATGTCCTCTGTAGTAGGTCCTTTGTGTCCTCCACTGGATTGTATAAACTCTGCTGTATTGTAAGTCAATGTAAGCTCAGTGTGTCTTAGCACATACCTGCACACTTTGTCGTGCCACCAATTCAATGCGTCGTTTCTAAGTTACTCTCAATGGCAAGTGGTTTAGCCTGATATGACCTTTGTAACTGTCAATCCTGGAATTAATGTACATGCTTGCCTGTTGTGCGAGCGGTTTATGATCAAGGTAAAAGGAGAAATTCTACTGCTATATACATTTGTCAGCACTATCTGTTACGGTATTGACTAGAGGAGATAGGGTACTATCAAGAGAATTGGAGAGGAGAGGAAAGGGGGAGATGAGTGAAAACGAGACAAGTGAGGCGAAGGGTCAGTCGTAAAGAGAGAAAGGAGAGGAAGAACAAGAGGAGTGGCAAAGAGAAAGACTGAAAAGGAGAGGAAGAAAGATAAAGGGAGGAGAAGAGAGAATCAAAGAGGACAGAAGCTATAAAAGAAGAGATAAACACAAGCGTATAAAGAGGGAGCAAAAGAGTACAGGCATTAAATGCACTGTAAGGCAAGGTTGTACTTGCATACTATATATATCCTTAAGCAAGTATATGTATTAGAATAAGCAGTGTGTGCGGTACATGCCATTTGCCTATAGCCAGCTTTTTCCTGATAAGACTCATGCAGTAAAAAAGAAATGAGTGAGGAGAATGATACATACAAGAGAAATAGTGTGGTGAGAAAATGTGAGAAATTGCATCCAACAGAGAGCCAAAAAAAAGGAGGACTGAGGTGACAGACGGAGACAGTGCAATGAGTAAATCCTGTAGGTCGAGTGACCCTGAATGTGTGTGTTCAGTAATGGGGCTGTTGATGGAGAGGGTCTATTTTTGTCTACCCCAGGCCCAGACCTTGGTATGAGTATCCACACCCTGCCCTCATTTACTCCACAGTCATGTCAGATCACACACACACACACACACACACACATAATAGGCCTTGCTGAGTGGGTCATATGTGTTTTTTTCCACTTTCCAAAATGCTTCTTTTTTTCTTTTTTTTTAACCTAAATTTCACATTGTTTTCTTGTCATTTGTACTCTATTATTACTATTTCTCTTTAATTCATTTCAGCAGCAGGTTTCCTTTAACTTCCTTCCATCAGCACATAACTGTACCAACGGCAGCCAACTTTTCCTTTAAATAAATCCAAAGAGGGAGATAAGTGTGAGTCCCCACGTGGACCTGAAGTGAAAGACAGACTCTTTGGCATGCTTCCATTAAAACTGAGAGGTATGGATGACATCTCAGGAAATGATGAGGTGCTTCAGATGGTGGCAATCAGTTAGATTCAGATTTTAGAGATGTGTGTCATTACGTTTGGGAATCCAAAGACACTACTCGCCCACTCTCTCACTCTCTCACTCAATCATGAGGGGCACTTAACAGGGACCGAGTGAGGTCACTGGTGGTGGTGTGTATTTGTGTTATTAGGTGTACATGCACCAGAGTGTAATCTGTTTTTCTGCTGATTTCACGCTAGGGTACACACACACATGCACGTAATCTCACATACGCTTTCCACATGACTTAGTTTACATGATTAGATAATTTGTTGTCTGGTGTTAAACGTACTCATCGCCAATGATGTGCTTGTCACTTGGTTAGTTAGCTTAGTAAATACCATTTTTATTTGCTGACAAATCATGCAGCTGCTTCTGTACCTGTAGGACATCTCACAAAGATCCTGATGTGTACATGAAGAGAGAACAGCCAGATTTTTCTCAGAATAAGAACACGATGATGAGAATACAATACATAATGTTTCCTATCTAGACTTGTTTATTTCAGAGCTCCCCTCCAGTGACCTCTTGACACTCATTAAAATCCTACACTTCTGAACATATTGCATCTCAGAAAGTGATGTATGATTATCTCCACCCATCACAGTCTCAAATTAGGTCCATGTGTTCAGCAGGGTAATCAGGGCAGCAGCGCGGAGCTGTCCCTGTTTCAAATGGCAGAACTCACTTGTTATTTCTGCTTTGTCAAGACCAGACCAATTATTTACTTGTCAGGCCTTGTAGGAATAGACTTACTGCTACCAAATGAAACAAGCCTAACCCTGATTCCCCTGAATCATGTTCAGTGCTACCAACATCTAGCAAATCTTTGTTATTATTTATTAAATTTTTTGCGGAATTGATGGAGCATTGAGTAAAACAGTGGGAGAATTTGCTAGAGTCGCTCAAAAAGAATGCAGTTTGAGTAGTTCTGAGACATTGATGGCGAAGGTTTGATATAAATAGAGCAAAATAAGTCACATAATGTACTAATGGCCGGTTGCAACACTCTCACCAGAGCTCCTTTGGGTTTTCACAATGGATGCATTGGTTGTAACCACCCTGAAGTGCAAATAAGCAGTACAAAATAAATTCTAATCCTCTGGTTCACTGACTCAGACTCACAAAGTTTAATAGAGTAGTTTACAAACTCACAAAACTTAAGAGTGCCAATTTGACACCTACTTTTCTTCTGCAAACTGATAAGTAAAGGACTGAGTGTAACTGCATGTGATGTCTTAGGTGCTGCTTGATATCTCCTCAGGACACTTTTTTTTTTGTCATGTCCTGACCAACTCATGACCCAACTGCTGTTTACCACACCTGTCAGCACGCTTTTGGTTTGCTGTACTAGCTTTAGGCAGCGTTCGCTAGTTCACTGCTAGGTCAGGCTTTTCTCTCTCACACACATACTGCATATATCACTTACAGCTCCATACTGATCCATTTACTAGTCTAGTAAGGTCAACAGCTTCTGGATTCTTCTGTCTTGTGTGTGTGTATACCTCCACGCCAGTGACAGCTGTGGCTGGAGGCATTATGTTTTTTGGTTGTCCGTCCGTCCGATGCATTCTTGTGAACGTGATATCTCAGGAACACCTTGAGGGGATTTCTTCACATTTGGCACAGATATGCACTTGGCCTCAAGGATGAAGTGATTCAAATTTGGGTGTCACAGCTCAAAGGTCAGGTTCACTGACCTAACAAAAAACTTTTTTGGACATAAGTCACTAATTATGTCAAAATTTAACACAAATCTCTAAGAGGATAAAGTGATGAAATTATGATGTCTTAAAACCCAAAAGGTCAAAGGTCAGCTTCACTCTGACATCATAATATTATGAAAAAAACACGCCATAACTCTGGAACAGAACGGGAGAACGTGACCATATTTCCTGCAACTTGACTGGTTGGAGGAGGCATACAGCTGCCAGGCAGTAATTCTGGTTTTCACTTAGACTTGATTGGAGAAAAAAATGGTTATAAGGGATGGGAACATATAAAAAAT
Organism: Lates japonicus; assembly: GCA_033238685.1. Classification (NCBI taxonomy): domain Eukaryota; kingdom Metazoa; phylum Chordata; class Actinopteri; family Centropomidae; genus Lates; species Lates japonicus. The sequence goes on along the minus strand of BRZM01000285.1, from coordinate 61,849 downwards.
GAAAAGGCGGTATGAAAGGTGCACGTATATATGCTGTATAATGAGAGACTGATGACTGAGAAGGGATCATACGTGCAGGATCATTTGCATTTCCTCATTCGCCTGCTTGCCTTCAATGATGCATTTATCCCACAGGCTTGGTTGATTACTTCCTGGGATTTACTTCAGTGACTGTTCTACATAACATCTCTCATTTCACATTCTCCACTCTTGCTCCCTCTTGACTCTCCTTCTTTCACTGAAATCCCTGTGAAACTCCCCAAATGAAGTAATGAAACATGATAGAAATCTATTATGAATGACATCCTGTATACTGATTCTGTTCCATGACCAGTTAACCTAGTTTCTCATCTCATTTACTCCAGGTCTTCAGGTATGACTCTGCCAGCGCCATACTATCAGCCCGAGGAGGATGATGAGCGCCCCTTCATCTGCTCCCTGGCGTCTGATAACGGCATCATGTCGTGCACTGATGTGCCGGCGAGGCGCGAAGGAGGCCGCACGTGCTGCTTGGACAGAGAGGATGCACTCCACAGACAGGCTCTGGGCCTGAGTCCTGAGCCGTTGGCCAACGGCAGTGGTGCCGGCGAAGCAATGGGCCTTTGCATCAACTGGAACCAGTATTACACCCGCTGCCACACAGGGAATAGTAACCCCCACAAAGGTGCCATCAACTTTGACAACATTGTCTACGCCTGGATTGTAATTTTTCAGGTATGATCCTTTGGATTATGAGGACTAGTTAGGCTGGACCATGGGTTCACAATCATTTAATATGATAAATCTAAATATATATATATATTTGTGTTTTGTATTTGTATATGTTTTAAAGGCTGATGCTCTTTTGATATATGCAAATCCAGTCTTTCTTTTTCTCCTTATTTGTGTTATTTAAAAGTTAGTTAAGTTATATTGTCAAGACTTAATGAAAAGTAGTGCATTGAATTAAAACATCTGCTATAAACTATGCTGCTTAAGTAGATAAATATTTGGTTAAGCAAAGCTTTTATTTGCAATTATATTCTGCTGAGCAAGCCTTGGCATACGTTAACACCCAGTTGAATCTTTCCCCTTAGGTGATCACTCTGGAGGGCTGGGTAGAGATCATGTATTATGTAATGGATGCCCACTCCTTCTACAACTTCATCTACTTCATCTTACTCATCATTGTAAGTAACATTTACTCCTGCATTTATTAAATTATTACTCCTCTACATTCCTACCAGCTGACACATCCAGTGAACAGTGTGTTTTGATGATTAATCAATGAATAAAGAAAGAATGAAATGTAACTGTAGTTATGCGCTCTGGAGATAAAATCCCTTATAACATTTCCAATATATGTGGACATCAGTGGTCTCCTGCTATCAATAAATTGGATGAGGATATTTCCTGAGTGGGGGATTGAAGTGTTAATAGACTTGTGAAAATCAATAGCAGCATAAAGGACTGTCCACAATCAATCACAATCACAATCAGTCTGCGGGAGGGAGAGAAGAGGTGGATGTTACGTAAATTCATCTTTGGTGGTGAGCAAGATAAAAGGGAGAGAAGAGGAGCAAGGACAGCTGAAAAAGACCAGAAGATGTATGTGCGAAAGGAAAAAGTACTGTATGCACAATGTGTGCAAGAGCTAGATCAGCTTTTTGCATGCAGTGCCAGATGGCAGGACAATGAACGTTGTTCAATTCTGCACTCGCGTTCCATTGGCTGTCTGTAAAATGGCATTCAGTCACTCTCTGTAGCAGCAGGCATACAATAGAACAACCCAGATGTTGTACTTTCCTGCCGGCAGGTGAACACAATAAAAAACAGACTTAGAGCCTTTTGTAAAGCTTGAAAATGTGATCAAGAAAACAACAGAAGAGATGAAGGCAGGCGAGAGAGGAGAACTACAAAATTATGATAGAGAAAAACCAGTGTGAGAAAGGTAAGTAAAGAAGATGAAAATAAAGAATACAAACACACCAATCAGTCACAAGCACCCTCTACAATTTCTGCACTACACTATAATGAGAGGGAGCAAAACTTAAGTGCAAGTGCAAGACCTGCCCTACAAAACATTTTTTGCCACCCACTTAATACTCACAACACTGGCCTTATTTGGCTGAGGCGATGATTGGAATCGTGACTACAACTGTAAATCTTATTTGCTTTTTTTTTTTTTTTTTTTGGCAGATTTGACCTGAGGTTGGCATTGCCAGTGTAAGCACCTTTTGAAAGATAGTTGACATGGTGTCACATAACAGCGCAGCCACTTCTGCCTAGTTTAAGCTGCTCCACTGAAGACAGTCTTATGCAATGTAGATTTTGGCTCCATGTAGGCTTTAAGAGCTGACCAAACAAAACAAGCTCATTTGCTTTCAAGTTCAATTTACCGAGTTGAATGGCTTGCACAGAACCTAACAACTTGACACACACATTGCTCCCTTTGTAGTACATGATTGACACACATGCGCTGTGCCATTTCCTTGCAAGCTTCCAGTCTGTTTGACAACTTGTAGTCTGAGGTCCTCAGGGATACCTCAGAAGTGTTGTTGGCACTATGAGAGGTTTTCGGTCAGGCACTTCTAAGCGCCCTAAGGTGCTGTTAACACTGTCAGGGTCACCTTGACTCTCTCATTCTTTCTCTCTGCGTGTGCATGTGCATTGTGTCATTATTAAGTTGCTGTCCCCTGCTCTTTAAAGCTTGTTAGCTGATCCTGTACTGTAAGTGTGTGTTCTTGGATATAAACCCACAAAGAGAAGTTTGACCTCCACAGTGTCAAACACAGTCTCATCTCTACCTGTCAAGTATATATATTGGTGTCACATTAAAGAGTGTAAGTAAATGGATTACAGTGTGTTAGTGCTACAAAGGGGGCAATTATTAGGAGATTGTGTTTGTGTGTGTGTGCTTGTTTCAGAGAAAGAGAGAATATGTATACACATAAATGTATGTGACAGCTGCTGTGTGGAGGCACAAAGACACATGCAATCAGTTGTAAGTTAAGCCTGCCATCTTAATTTGCGTGTCTGAGTGTGTTGATCACACATACTTTTGTCTGTGTGAGAGTGAGTGTGAGTGAATGAGTGTTTGCTTGCATGCATAATGCAGTGATCATCTGAATGCGTGATATTGGGCTGCCCTCCCTGATTATGCGCAAACCTGTCGACTGATCAGAATCACAGAATAGACACACACACTTGCACAGATGCAAGCCTGGAGGGAAATCAAAGCCCCACACACCTGCAGACCTGCTTTGACCCAGAGGCCACAGATGGGCATCTCTCCTCCCTCTCTCCCTCTCTCCCCACACACACACACACACACACACACACACAAGGCACCCAAGATGTGAGTAGAAGAGCATTGGAAAATTACATCTGAATATGTCTTAATTATGTAACATTAGACTTTCTTGGTTTTAGTCCATAGTCTCTAGTCTCTTCTTTCCGTTCCTGTCTCTGTGTCTCCCTAGTATCCCATTGTCCGCACCAAAGCAAGCAAGACCACGACTCTCAGCCACTAGCCAACTCCATCAGTCTGTCCGTCCCTCAAAATCCCGAGGACTGCCCTATATGCGCGCTGTCGCTGAAAGAGGGGGCAAGAGCCGTGGGAGACTCTGCCAACGATGAGGAAGACGAGGAGGATGCTGTGAAAGAGACGGGCAAGGAGGAGAACCACTTAGAGGAGAGGGAAGACGGGGAGAGAAAGAGGAAGAGGACGTGCTTTGGACATTGTAAGGACATTTGGAATGATGTGAGGAGGAAGCTTTGGGGCATTGTGGAGAGCAAGTACTTGAGCAGGGGCATTATGATCACTATTCTCATCAACACCATCAGCATGGGCATCGAGCATCATAACCAGGTAAGATGTTATAGTAAGCGCTGTCACATAAACACGTGTACAATCACTATGTATAGCAAATATATTTGATCACATTTGAGTTAGAAGCTTCCCTGTTGTCACAACTGCCTCCATTTTCTGCCTTAATTTGCTGCAATCTCAACACTTCTTCCTTGTGTTTTACATTAAAAGCACACCAGTGATTCAGAGGCCATAATCTCCTAGCTTTTATTGTGAAATCTCAGCAGAGGGTGCTGCGTTTTGTTGACATCAGGATAATATATACAAACAAAAGCAAAAGCACTGGGTATATAGTGAATATTTTGGACTTTAGTAAACACAATAGTCCTTGCCGTCATTAGTAGGAATACGCATTGCCTTTAATCCTTTAGGCTGACATACTATAGCGTCAATAGATTGTGTTAGCGTAATCATCTCTTGCTCTGCGCTCACTCCCACAAATCACCACAGCCTCAACAGATAAACCACCATCACTGCTGATGAAGCATTGCTTCTAGAAATATCATAATAACTGATAGAGGGATGAGTGTGGGAGTGGAGCATCACTGCCGTGCAGTTTCCTGACAGAGGTGTAAACATTTAGCCTAGCAGTAGACAAAACTGAGCTGGCTTTTAACATTGGCCAGGCTCCTCAGAGGCAGACAAGGCAGGTGTCTGAGAGCGAGAGTGGGAGAAGCCTGCCAAGAGTACACGCACGCATGCATGTGTACAAGCACAGGTACATATGAGCGTGCACAAACACACCATGCATCCATTTGTGTCCAGTGTGCGCACGCACATAAGCAAATACCTTTTTTAATTTTTGCGCATGCACCAACAGGAACACATGCAGGCACATACACGCTTGCAAGCTGTTACATAAAACAGCTTTTTCTTTTTCCTTGATTTCTCTCTGTCTTTCTCTCTCTCCCTCTCTCTCTCAACTCACTGGCATTCTGTTTTCTCTCCTCATTCTTCCTCCTCTGCTCTCTCCCTTGCTAATTTTACTTCTACCTCTCTCCCCTTATTTTCTCTGTAAATCCCTCTGTGCATCCATCCTTTGCACGTTCCCCCACTTGTTCCTTTGTTCCTCGCAGTCTTCCTTCCTTCCGTCCTTCCCGACTTACCCCAAGTGTCTCATCTACTCTCTGACTGTTTTACCTCCTTCAGTTTGACCCTCCATCTCCCCACTTGCTCTCTCTCTCTCTCTCTCCCCTCCCTCCCTCTCTCTCCTCTGTCTCTGTTATCCACCCACTCACTCTTTGACAGTGTACAGAGTAGTTGCTTTCTCTCATCTCCGAAGACTAAAAATAAACGAGGGTAGTGGGGGGGGGAAGAGGGTGAGAGGAAGGAGGAGGAGAGAGAGAGAGGAAGAGCGAGGCAGACGCCGGTTACACAGCAGTTTCTCAGCTCAATTCCCTGTGTGATTCTGTGCGTGAGAGATTGTGTGCGTTTCAAAGTAGGCGCGTATTCAGAAACACAAGTACGCATTTGCATGCACACACTTGAAGACGCTTTGTCTGCCTGTCTTTTGAGTCTTTCTCCTTCCACAATCTCCACAGGCTGGCACAGAAGCAGTGATACAAGTGTGTTCTGCTCTGCAGTAGAAAAATCTTACCTCATGCGATTTTATTCTAAAAGAACTCTGAAGCTGATGTGCGTCACCCTGAAAAATGACTATCAACAGAGCTGCCTTACTTGCACCACACCCTGCTTATGAGAAATGTTCACATCAAAAAAATCAAGCAACATTCACACGTTGACTGAGGGCACATTTCCACAGAGAAACAGGGAGAAGGGACGTATGTATGGCCGGATGAAATGTGAAATATTATTCAGGAGATGGATGGTAAAGGAACAGGTGAGTGACGTGGGAGAACACAGGCACAAGAGTATGAGGAGAAACATGGTTAGGGAATGAAAGGTAATGGAGCAAGAAGAGGTAAAGCAGAGAGGAGGGAGAGAGAGCAAGGAGGGGGTGGAATGATGGTATTTTGTCTGAGTTAAACTGTGATGTCAAGGGATCTGTGATGGTTCAGTCAATAGCAATAAATCTCATATCCTGTGTTTGTACTTTGGACTAGTGAGGGTGTTCTGAACATAGGTCAAGGTTAGAAGGGATAAAACGTGTTTGTGTCTGTGCATCTGTGTACATTTATCCCTACATTCTGTATTTCCTACTTCAACTCATCTACAATAGTAGTTGTATTAACACCTCTAAATATTAGTTTCATGGCATTTGGATCTTTTAGAGGTGAAACATGTCATCATTTAAACCAATCTGTAGTCCACTGATTAGTCCAGCTTCCAGCTACTGAGCTCAAATGAGTCTCAGTAGATGTTTTCCAGACTGAGACGCTGTAGTTAAAACTGAGCTGATGAGATTTAGACTGGTTTGCACCCCTTTTTGTCAGTCTCGCTGTTCCCCACCCGCAATCAAGTATTATTCTCTCTTCTCCTCCCCTTGTCACCCCATCGTGTCAACGTCAACTCCCAAACAATCCCTCCGCTTTCTCTGCCTTTCCTCCTCCCTTCAGCAGGTTTCTTCCTCTCTCCTGTCCTCCCTCCTCTGACGGACAGGAGGATATTGATTGGGTAGAGATGGGTCTGCCTGATAATGAGACTCCGAAAGAGGAAGGAAAAGGCATGGAGAAGTAGGGGGATGGAGATAGATTGGGAGAAAAAGCGGATTAGGGAGGGAGAGGAGGGCTGAGAGTGTGTTTTTTCTCCTGACATGCTTTGCCTGCTTTTGGCAGGGCTAACTGGCTATTTCGGCTAGCTTTGAGCTATGAAATTCACAGGGGTATCAGAAAGCATCTGATCCATATCGTGCTAATACTCATTGGCTGTACTTCCATAAGCAGTCTGCTTGTACTGTCACATACAGCGGAATTTAACCCAGGATTGACGGAGCGGAGTGCAGTGGTGCGACATTTTTTTGTGCGGTTTGTACATGTATCGTTCCTTGCCAGTTCAGATAACATGCTCTCCCTATTCAATAGCGTTTGACACCATATACTACACAACCTACACACTCCTCCATTCCTTTCTCCTTTGCTATTCATGTTGCTGATGTGAGTTTTTTCCCCACAGTTTCATAAATAGCTGTGGTAAAAACTAATTTATTTCCCTGTTTTCTGTCTCCTCCTGCCTCTGTCTGTACTATCTGAGATAAGGTGTGTGTGCGTTTGGGCGTTTTTGTTACACCAGGTAGGGAGATTTCTCTTTTTCAAGTGACTGGCAGTTTGAGTGACAGCATTTTCTTCAGACGGAGGAATAGAATCGTACCACGGTTGTTGTTTTCTTTGCAGTGGCTCCCGCATCTTTTGTTGCCGTAGCTATGATTGCAAAGCAGTGGTTTAATATCACACTATGTTTTTATCTCGTTGTCTGTATTCCTCTCTCCATCTATCACCGCTCTGTTTTCTTGGAATGTTTGCACCTCTAACGCCTCTCTTATATTTTACCTACTGTCTATGCTACTCACTTCCACAATTTACTTGTAATTTCGTTTTCTGTTTCTGTGACCTCCCACCCCACCTACCTCATCACCAAGCCAGAAACTGACCAATGTCCTGTATAGAGATCTGTGTGTCTTCACCAACGCATGTTCACACTGGAGATGATCCTCAAGCTGTGACTTTTGGCTTCTTCCAGTATCTGGGAACCCATATAACATCTTTGATGGCATCATTGTCATCATCAGGTCTGTAATCTATAAAATGGCTGCTAATTGTTAAGTTAGGCGGTTAGTCATTTAACCAGCAAAAATCATAAATGAGAAATAACATTGCGCTGTGTCCGTTTTGTCATAAAATGTATCAGAAAAGAAAAATCCCTATTAGAATTTCAAGGTGATGGCTTCAAATTTCTGTTTTGTCCAGTTAGTTAGGTTTGCAAAAAACTAGAAATCAACCACGTTATACAAAGCGGAATGTGAAAAACTTTGAAAACAAATGATCACTTATCAAGAATAACTTTATATACATCAGCTAATTAACAAGTCATTTTACTTCTATAAAAATTACTGTCCCAAAACCGATCCAAACCTGACGACATTTTTTAAAACATGTCAAAACATGTACTGTTTGTGAACATTCCCTGATGTCGCTGTTCCAATCCATCTTTTTGGTCTATTCCCAGGCTTTGCATTTAACTGTCTGCTTCTTTTGTGACAAGTGTTTAATGCAGGAACTGTCCTAGCAGCATGGGGATAAGATATGAAATGCAAATATTCATATCACACTAGTATGGATATATGTATGGTCATAGACTCAAATTTCTGTATCTTGAAATGTACAGAGTGTTATTTAGTATAAACTGCCTTGTCCTCTTATCTAATCTTCTCTCTTATCTGGTGTTTCCCTCCCTTTCTGTGATTTCTTATTTTTCAAATCAACTCTCCCATCCCTGATTGTAACAATACACACATTTCTCTCTACCATTTACTTTTAATTTCTCCACATCCTCCGATTTCTTACTCTCTCTCTCTCACTGCGATACATGCACATTAGGTACAGTTAAGCACAGTGTGTGTGAGATCATCGGCCAGGCAGGCGGTCTGTCGTGCTGAGGACCTTGAGAGCTGCTGAGGTCATTAAGCTGAGCCAGGTTGTACCTCGCTGGTGACAGCTGGTGGTGCTGATGAAGGCAGTGGTAGCGTGGCCTGCTCTGTAGCTTTTCTCATGCTCGCCATGTCTTCATCTTCAGGTAACAGGGGCAGAGGAGCATGCATGTATGGAATGGCTGAGAAAAGAAAAGAAAAGGGGAGGGAAGTGATAGAGTAGAATAGAATGAGGCTGTGGATTGAGAACAAGAGCACTGGTGTGTGTGTCTCTGTATACTGTCAATGTATATCAATGCACTGTAGTGCTAGACCTGACAGTTTAACAGCCCTAAGACAGGTTGTTTTGTTACCCTCAAATATTTGAATACAAGAAATAAAGCTGTGATAAGAATGTCAGCAGATTAAGACAAAATAGTAGTTCAGCATGGTGCTGGCAGCCATTAAGCTGAGCCACAGTTTGTACAAAATGTGGGATTAACTTCCAATCTTAGACACCCCGCACACCCACAGCCCCCACAGTTTTACTAGCTACATATCCTCCAACTGTATTGGATTTTCTGTCTGACCTGTCTTCCCCAGCATTATTTCTACCATGAAGGTTGTATTTACCTTAACAAGACTGTATAATAAAACCAGATAGGCCTGAGATGACCAAAGAACAGTGATAACAACCTAACTATCTCAAATTACACCAACATAGTAATAAATTGGTTTAATTTAAAATTGACATGAATATCTTCACTTTTGATACATCAAAATTGTTAGTACACTATTAACTATGCATTAGGATGACTAAAATCTAAGTAAAGGAGATGAGTTGTCTAATATTTCTCAAACTATCCACTAAATTACATGTAATGATTAAAAGATAAATCGGCATTTACATTGTATCTAAATAGATATTGCAATGTGGATGCTGAAAATAGTAATTTACAGAACCATAATTGCTTCTCTTATTAACCTCCCCAGCATACACACACAAGCACTTTTTATATCTGTTTTCCTCAATTCCACCTGTGGCTATATCTAAATATAAAATTTGTGGGAATTATAGTTATATGAATATAATTTATCTATTTGGTGCAAGTGTAATCATTTACCTGTACATATGATGAATCCACCGGCAGCGTAAGTATTACCCAGTCCTACTTGTATTGTCAATTAGATTTTGTATTATGCGTGTGTACTGTGTACTCGTACCTGCCAACCATCTTCTTTACCCTACAGCACTACAATCAGAAATAAAAGTCTGCCAAGACAGATATATCAGACCTTTTAGCAAGCTAATGCTGTCCTGAGCAAAGTGCCATTTGGCCCTATACATCTCTAGCCACTGTAGCTTTTTAGGGGGCAGTTAATGTACAGTGCCACTCAGCTATGACTTCAACTTTAAAACCTCTCCCTGTTGCTTTAAAGAAACCAGTGATGAACAGAATAGATAGCATTAGCGCGCGATCTTGTCCGCGACCTGCAGACAGATGGGAGAAGGTAAAGGAAACAAGTGGGAGGAAACAGGAAGTGAAAGACAGAAAAAAAGCTTTGAATAAGTAAATTAGAAGATTGTAATGTTCATGTTTTGTATATGAAAGTACCCTTGTGTGTATCTAATCTGAATGTATGTGTGTGTGTGTATATGTTGTATGTAAGTCTGTGGTCTGCAACATAGTGTGTATGATAATAATCTATGTTGTTTGATAATCTCTTCTTTAATTTAATAGTAAATACATTTTTGGGCACATGCTCCGTGAATCTTCACATAAACCATGACATACCTAAATGCCTTTTCAATATACAATTCTTAACATAAATGCACCTTTTTGTGCGTTTAATTATCAACAGGATGCATATATTTGGTTGTAAGTTCCAGTCTGAGGCCGAGGCAGGAACACCCAATTCTTGACAGGAAGAACTGACTCCCTGCTCTGGGCCATTGTCACAGTCTTTCAGGTACAAATATTTCAACACACATACACTTTTTCAAAACTTTGCGCCCATCTATACCATATCTAGAGTTGTGTATCTGTGTAACTTGCCATATGTATTCCTGCTCCACTTTGTGTGTATATGTTGCAGATTCTGACTCAGGAGGACTGGAACATAATTTGCTACAATAGCATGGCCTCCATTAAGCTATGCTCTCTATTTTTGTGGCTCCTTACTTGACATTTGGAAACATGTACTCTTCAATTTACTAGTTGCCATCTTGGTTTGAGGTTTCCAAGCTAAAAGGTAAGACATGGTGAGAAATATATCATCGGAGTGAGGAGGACAAAAGATTGGCGGTTCTATTAAATTAACATGATTAATTGTTTTCTCACTTTACTCTTTTTCTCACTCTTTGCCTCTTCACCTCCTCTGTTGCCTCACCATGCTCACCTCCCTTCTCTGCCTCCTCTCCCTATCTCTCTCTTTTTATTTTCTTGTTGTCCCTATTTTGGGGTGATGCAAACCGCTCATACTCAGACGATGACAGGTCTTCTTGTAATTTTGAGGAAATGATAAGCAGAAGAAACTCTGCCTCTCTCAGGTATTAAATGTCTCTAAGAGCAATAGCATTTTTCTCTAATGATTGATTTCTTCCACCTCTATTATATGACCATATTTGCAATGGAAAGGTTTATACTAATACATAGTACTGACTTTATGATTACAACAATTTACAACTTTATAAAAGAGTGCAAACATGCATACAACCCTTAGTAATGCAACTTATTAAATCACAGTACATCTGATTGGCTCAAAGGACGCCATTAACCAATCTTCTAACCTTCAGTATTCAGAAGTTATCAACTGTTTTGTTGTGCCTGGGCATCAAAAATATTGCCGTTGTCGATTCCCGCAACAAACATTGCTAAAGCGCCGACCTGAAATATAAGCCGAACAAACCTTAAATAATGCGCTGATGCCACTTCTCCATCCGCTCTCCCTCTTTTCCTGTAAGCATAACAAAAGTGAACTGCAAGAGACAGCCAAGCTTCTTGCAGTATGAATTAGCATTGTGACACATTGCAAGTCTGATGATGTCTGATCACAGTGCTCCTGAGCCAAATGTACCTTTTAAATGTCAGTTTACTAGATAGTAAGAAACCACGTTAAATTTTAATGTTCCTTGAGCTTATTCCACTAAGGGATTATGTTTGAGAAATGGACAAAGCCACTGGCAGACTTATTCACTTTTACAAGCTCTCTCCAAGCCTGTTTTAGTATATAATTAAACCTTCCTCTCTGCCTCTCTACAGGCTGGCGTGGCGTTTATTTCAAGACATTTATGGTGTTCAGTGATGAAATACATAGTTCCTGTTTATGTGGCAGCAACAGAGGCAAACAAAGGAGTGAAAGTCTTGTTTCATATACTCCTTCATTCTTGTTATGATTGTTTCACCACTCACCCATCTTAACCTCTTCTTTCTCCCCTTATCATTCCTTTCCTCTCACTCTCATCTTTCCTACAGACCCAGATCTGTACACTGACCCCAAATGGGCATGGACTTGTCCTCACTGCCTGCAGGTCTGTTTCAGGAGGGTTGACCTCTTGGTTCCAGGAAGAACAGTGTTATTTCTCTTAGCAGGGCCAACCTGGAGCAGAGGGCTGTGGTAAAGTGGAAATAACTGTAATGAGAGGCTGGAAAACACATAGCTGCTGGGCTGTTTATTTCTGGTTGTGGTTTGCTGACTGGCCATTCGTTTTGATCGACTGAAACTGTGTGAAAAGATTTATGGGTAATTTTGCTGACAGTCTGATTAGGTCCTTCTTATTCTGAATACCACAATGGCATTTAATCAGTGATGTACCTCAAAGGTTTCATGCCTTATTAATTTGAAGGGCAGCTATATACATATAGTTTTACCTCAACTGTTTGATTAGCTTCGTTAAATGTACTTTGTTGACTAGACTACAAGTTTAGGTAGCAGTTGCCTCTGAAGAGTCTTTCCAATTCCATGTAATCAGTAGCATATGATTACATTGCTTCCTCTTCCATTATTGCCAGGATGTGTGAGGTATCGAGATTGGTTGTTGTAGTGCAGACAGAGAATGGTGCTCGATTACAGGACATGGAAGAAACTCTCCCTCTTTTATTCAGTATCCAGGTGGGGTTACCTGACGCCACTACCTCCCAGCCTCAGGCTTTTGTGGGCCCGTCGTTCCCAACTGGGAACAGTCCTGAGAGGCTGCCGCCTGCTCTTCCTCGTCTCCTCCACCAGTCAGTCTTCACCCCACCTCCACCAGGCCCTTCTATGGCTATGGCCTGTTGGTCGGGAGGGTGGTTGGAGAGGAGCCTTATATCCATGGTCCCGCTTCTCCTCATCCAGCGGCGCACCTCCACGCAGTCCATCCAGATGAGGAAGAGTCTCTCTCTACCCTCCTGCTGTCGCCTCCTCTCTCCACCTTCCCATCCCTATCGGGCCACTTTGTGCCCAGGAGGACCGCAGGCTCTATCGCTGGAAACTGCCCACCTGCTGCAAGTCCCAGGACTACACCCTCCCATGGCTGCTGCCCACACGCCCTCCATGTCGGCTCCGCTCTCACCACAGGAAGAGCTTCTCTGGAGTTGGTGGCGGTGGACTCGCGACAGTCTGGGTGGCTTGAGGAGGGGTCCACCAGAACAATGGGAAGACTCCTGTCTCAGCTTCTCCCAAGCCACCTCCAAGACACCCAGAGTGAGCAAGCTGGAGGGTGAACCCCAGAGTCAACTGATGGCTGATGTCTTCCCCAGGTTAACACTGCGCAGCAGCAAGGTTGGGAGTTCATGACGATGACTATGTAGGTTACGTTATGCGTGTGTGCGAGGGGGTAAACAGTATGGTAAAATGCGAAGTGAGTAAGTAAATAAGCAATCGTACTACTTACACTATGATATACACATTCTTCCAGAGAATGCGGATAGCATTACTAAGACAGTATGTAACTGCATCTATGAACAGAACAAAGAAAATAATCCTTTGTGATTCCTAATATAAATAACTTTAAATGTTAAAGTACTGAATTTACATGCAATAATCTCCTGCTCTCTTGTGTAGGATCTTTAAGTGCTGTATAAAGCCTGCACTCCCTATCTTACCTAGACTCATGGGGAGTCCCATTGTTTCATTGTAAACAAGCCTGTATGAGAGAAACAAGGTTAATTAGAGGACTTTTTAGATAGTGGGGAGGCTATACAGATGGTAATGTTGGAAGATGCTCCCGGGCATGCTATAGAAGTGTTTCTTTTGTAAATAATTCAAATGAGAGTCTAAGCAGAATTTCTCAGTGTGGTTCTGTGTGTCTTTCTGTAATGTGGTTAAATTGTTCTGGTATGTGAACTCTGCTTTGCATCTAGCTTGATATATAATATATGTATTTGTTGCAGAGCTTGTGCTTCCACTCAAGATGTTAGAGCATACGAATAGACTGGTGCCAAACTGGGAGAGGACTGGTCTGTCTTCCTCTCCCAAAACAAGTGAGTCACCAGTTACTACACCCCCACCGCTTTCTTCCTTTTAATCAAGTCCCTATTGCATCCAGTCGTTGTGCTGGAGTCATGCTTGCATCAGAAGTGTGTTGACTCAAAATGTTCTAGCTCCTGTCTCTGCAGCCTCGTTCACCCCATTTATCAAATAGCCTGAAACTATCTCTCAAAGACAATATCAAGATGGTTGGGAAGCTGTTCCTCACCTCATCAATAGGAAGGACAGGTGCATGTGACTTCAACAGAGGACTACATTAGAGTATTGATCACCCACCACCTTGCAAATAACAAGGGATATTTTCTACCATGTCCCCCTCCTGTTGAAAAGAAACAGGCCTTGGGGGTGTTAATATAGGCAGTTCATTAAATGCAGCATTAATGTGTGGTGATGTTTTCTCTGATCTGCAGAGGAAGGTTTGAATATAGACCTGGTTAGTATTTAAATAAAGGCAAAATATGTCTCCATATTGTGTTCCAAAATAGTTTAGAATAAGTTGATCCCTCTAGTTGAATCATTCTGTTTCTTTCATCGTTCCAATAAACACTGCAGTGAGAATATTTAATTGCTTTTTGGCAGTACAGTGTATCACATGCTAGTTTGAAATGCATGGTATTTATATGTCATCTCTTTCTTTCTTTTCTCTCTCTCTTCTCTCTGTTTGTTTCTCTTTCTCTATTCTGTTCTGTGAGCACTGTACCAAGTCTGCTGCTTCTAAAAGTATTGTTAATGTAATTTGTTTTGAATTAGGAATGATATAAAGCAGAGGGGCTGAATGAGCTGTTTACTCACCAAGATCTGATGGAGCTCCCATACACTGTCAGGGAACAGCTCCCATTCTGATTGGATCGGAACAAGGTTTTAAATTGTATTTGGACAGTGTGGCCTCATGTGCCATGCACATTATTCCCTCATTTTCAGCCTCTTTTTGGCTTACTAACAAACAAATGCCTATTTAAACTTTTCTTTTTGCTTCCTACCTTCACCATCTCTCTTCATCTTCATCTTCTTCATCTTCAACTCATTCCTCACCTTTCCTCTCCTCTTCTCTCACCTTGTTCCAGAGTTCAGACGAATATGTGCCAGTGATCCATCATTGCCCATAGCTGTTTGACTATGTGGTGCTAATTTCATCTTCTCCAACTGCATCACAGTAGCTCTGGAGAGGCCCAAGATATTGGGGCAGCCTAGTGAAATCCATCTGAAACTTGGTGTGTCGTGTGTGTGTGTGTGTGTGTGTGTGTGTGTGTGTGTGTGTGTGTGTGTGTGTGTGTGTGTGTGTGTGTGTGTGTTAGAAGCTACAACTCGTGGTAGCTTTTTGTATTCTCTGAGGATGAATTCACTTTTATTATCTAGAAGGTGCAGTAAGTAAGCTTTTACTACCCTTAATTGCCCCATCTCCTCGTTCTGACTGTCAACCCTCTTTCTCCACCTCCTGTTTGTCTCTCCAGGAAAGAGTCTTTCTCACCATCTCCAACTACATCTTTACTGCCATCTTTGTGGGCGAGATGACACTCAAGGTAACATTTTACAGCCTGTCTCTCTATTACTGCCAATGAGTCCTGAGTGTAGTGTGTGGCCGCGCTACACAGAGGCATCTTATTTTGTCTCGTCTGTCTCCTCCCGTGTCTCTCTGTTTGTCTCTCTCACAGAATTGACTTCACCTCAGTGCTCCCACAGCTCAACCCCTTTCCCCTTCCCTTCTTTCATGGGAGTTCCCATGTTGCTTTGGAGAATAGAGCAATTAAGCAATGTCATTAATTAGTGGCTAGTCTTCTCTTATGGATGCGGTCCATCTACAGCACTCCCCCACACACCGCTCGGCTGTTGACTGCTTCTTTTTTTAAGTCTGTGTTTCCACTTCCTTAGGGTCCCTCTGTTCTCATCAGTTCTTTTTCAGACTCTCTGTCTCTCTTGTTTCTCCATCCCTCCTTTTCTTTTATTTGCTCTCCCTCCCTCCCTCTGCCACTGTCTCTGTGTTCTCTGCGCAAGACTCTGGCACAAGTGGGCCATCAATTATGCACTCCCACAATCAATTATTAACCAATCACAGCCCGTCAAGGAGCCACAGACTTGTCAGCCCCCTGGCCGAGCCGCACACGTCACCCTCCGTGTCTCTGTCTGTCTGAGCCTTGTGTATCTCCATAGTGTGTGTTGGTGTGTGTTTGTCTGTGTAGCATTAATCTCTCCATAGGACTCCGCCATGGAGTTTGGTGTTGTGTACAAGATACAGCCAAATAAAAGCACCGCACAGCAGGGTTGAAGAATTGGTCAGCATGGTATTTCATGAGGCAGCTTCAGACACAATATAGCTCTCTCCTAAATACATTCACTAGTTATAATGGATGTTGTTGTATATAATACGCAATGCTATTTCCTGTACTATTTCTCAACAAAGTAGGTTACACTTGGGTATATAATCAGAATAATTGGGTAGCAGACTCAGAAACACACTGTGATGTTGTGCCATTCAGTTCCATTTTATCATTCAGACCTAAGATGTTTGCCAGGCACAGATCTTTCAGCCATCTTGATATGTTTGCATGCTAACCCTCACAATCCCTCTGAAGCTTTACTGGACACATGGCAAACAACTGCAAATGTCAGCGGCAGGCAGCAGTGCTCCCACTGCTGCATAGCCGATCACTGAATCCCTGTGCATGTGTAATATCTACGCTTGTGCAACATCCATCGCTCACTATTGAACCCACAGAGGAATAAAAGTACTGTTATATGTATGTTATAACGGTTTCTCAATAATCTTCTCATGACTCAAAGATGAAGACATTGGGACATTATTACTGTGCCCCTAGCTGCCACACACATTGGCACCTGTGCACTCCTCACATGTAGTGCGTCAGTTACAAGTGTTTGTGTCATTATTTACCTATAGTTGATAATGGTACACACACTGGTACTGTGTGTCATTTTCTTTTTCTAATTAGTTGTGTGTGTACATAATGTATGCGTGACAGAAAAAGTCAACGTTTCCTCTGGGTGCTCTCTAGCCAAAGCAGGTGTTATTTGAAGAGGTGTGTGCGTGTGTGTGTGTGTGTGTGTGTGTGTGTGTGTGTGTGTGTGTGTGTGTGTGTGTGTGTGTGTGTGTGTGTGTGTTTGTGCTTGTCAGACACGACTGTTGTTTCAACGTGAGTGAGAACATATTTTAATGTGTTTGACACTAACAAACACTTACACACACAGTCTTCTATTCTCAACTGGCAGCTTTTTGTCTTTATCTCATCTCATCTTCTGGTTCTTTGAGTTCCACCTTGTTTTCCTTTGTGCTACAAGTTATCTTTCACATTTGACAGTTTGTGCAAACCAGTTCAGAACAGACAATATACAAATGTCTTATATGGTGTGTTTTAACTGGCATGTGCATATTTTCATAATGCTATTCACCTCTTTCTCTCTCATCTTCAGGTGGTTTCATGGGTCTGTACATACAGGGGAGCAGGCTTATCTGCGAACCCAGCTGGAACTGGATGGCTTCCTGGTTTTTGTGTCTTTGGTTGACATTATTTGTGTGTCCGCGGGTGGGGTGGCCAAGATCCTGGGTGTGCTCAGGTCCTCAGGCTGCTCAGACATTAAATCCCCCCTCAGGTGTATGGATGAAAGTGCAGGGTTGCCGTTTATACATCCTTCCACAAACTTTTTGCATACTCTATCAATCATAAAACCCTTCAATTTTACTAAATGTAGAAAACAATGAAAGTGTCCACTGATTTACATAGTCTTAGAGGTAACTAGTGCAATTTTTAGAAATATATTTTAAACAAAATAAACCTCATAAACTTCCACTCTAATGTTGTTTATATTTGACTACTCTCTTACTCCTCTCATCCTTCTTCAGGGTGATCAGCAGAGCTCAGGTCTGAAGCTGGTGGTGGAAACCCTCATCACTTCTCTCAAACCCTTGACAACATGGGTCACTCATCTGTATGCTTTCTTCATCATCTGGCATTCTCAAAATTTTGGGTAGGAAGCATGTACATGCAGAAATTCTTATAAATAACATTAGTGTGCCTCTGGTTTCCCTCCACAACTATAGTTTTGAAAATAATCTAATTCTCATATAATAGCTGAAACACATATGCATTTCTAATTTCTCTCTCTTAAATGAAACTCTCGTTGTCTACTTCTTTCATCACTGCTGGAATTTTTCAGCTGGTGGGGTCTTTGACCAGCTCATTATTTCACTCAAGAGCATCGCTAATACCATGAAGGCCCTATCAGAAGCTTATTTCTCTGTTTTTTATAAAGTAGATTGGACTGTCAAAAGCTTGGTGTCACTGTTCTACTGAAACCTTGGCTTCTTTAAAGGCAAGTTCCTTCTACCTACTACTTTGCAGCCTGATGTCAAAAACATCACCAACAAGTCTGACATCTGCAAGCCAACTACAAGTGGGTTCACCACTTAAGTACAACCGACCAACCTGGGACAGGTGGAAATATGTATATTAACTGCATCTGATCTACATTATATTTTAACGTAATTATAAAAAAGATTTTTCTCCATAAAATAAAAGCACATTAACGCTGTTCTCTTCCCTCTAGTGTCAGGCTCTGATGTCCCTGTTTGTACTACGCCTCTAAGGATGGTTTGGGTTAATATTGTATCATAGCTGGATGCTGTGGGTGCATCAATAACAAATTTATATAAGCTACCACAACAACTATTTTCAGGCACAATCTTCTCTGTCCAAAGTGTAAATCTTCTTTTCTAATTCATTTTCTCCTTCCCTCTCATCTCTCTTTGATGTCTTATCTCCCTCGTTCCCATCACATCGTGAAACAAACCCCGCCATTTCAACCGCAGCCGGTGACCAACAACAACCCCGTGGATGCTGCTGTATTTCATCTCCTTCCTCCTCATCGTCAGCTTCTTCGTCCTCAACATGTTCGTCGGCGTGGTGGTGGAGAACTTTCTCAAGTGCCGCCAGCACCAAGAGGTGGAGGAGGCCAAGAGGCGAGAGGAGAAGCGTCAGCGGCGCATGGAAAAGAAGAGGAGGAGTAAGAGAGAGGAAGGAATGAGAGGAGAGGGACAGAGGATAAACAGACAGAGTGGTCTGATACGAAAGAGCAGGCAGGAGGAGTTTTATACAGTAAGAATGTGGAAGATCAGATGAAAAATTATCACACTCATAAAACAACGAGGTATAATGATACTAAACACAAAGTGCCTGAAAATAAAAGCTTGGATTGCTCACTCTACCCCTTTTGTTACTATGACACATCACAAGAATCATTTTCTATCAGCGTGTAGAGTTATGATCAACACTGATGAAAATTTGTGCTGTAGAAAACAAAGAGATAATAAACGCAGAAACAGAAAGTGTCATAATTGGTTATGTACTCTGCAATTTGAGATTTTTTTTTTGTTGGTAGTAATTTCAGCTCAATCAGAGCTTTTAAATTTTGCATTTCCGAGTGCTTGATGCGGAGCAGGTCTTCCATGGAAAAATCCTCTGCTACACATGATAGAGATGATCTGTTGCACATAAAACATCAGAAAACACCCATGATCAGACACAAATACTAATTTAATATGTTTAAAAGCTCCGTTAATATATCCATTAATATATTTTTCCAACCAACAGAAGCCCAAAAGCTGCCCTACTATTCCAGCTATGGCCACATGCGCCTGATGATCCACACTGTACACAAACCACTACTGGACCTCATGTCACCTTCATCATCTGCATCAATGTCATCACCATGTCTCTGAGACACTACAATCAACCTCCGTGGCAGGAATGTTTATTAACCTGTAACGTACAAAGATATGTTTCTGAGAGGTGGTGATGGGCACAGGTCCAGTTATGCATTGCTTAGGTTTACTCTTAAGCAGCATCTGGAGAGTTGTGCTTGGCTCTCTCTTCCCTAAAGCACTCTTCAAAAATATGGACAAAGGACACTTTCTGCAGATTGCTACAAGCCCATTAGCAGAGGAAGAACTAATGCTGGGTTTTGTTGAGTGTCTGTCAGTTTTGCAGCTGTTTTTCCTGCTTTTTCATTACAGCATTTACATAAACCTCCCCTCTAAACAGCAGCATCTCCTTAAAAGACACGCTGATATCACTGACTGGTCTACCAGAAGAGCATGCCCAGGCTCTGCCAGCATGTGTATTTAAGTAGCTGCGGCCCATGTGAGGGCTGCTGGGTGCACTGCTGATTTGGCGTGGGCTGCGCTGTCAGGAATAATTGTTAGCTGTACAGTATGTTATGTCTGTGTCCATTCATGTGTGATGAATGGGTTCAAAAAACCACAATGCGTTTTTGTGTGAGAGAGAAAAAGTGATTATCCATGAGATAGATACATTTGACCTTTAAAATGGGCAAGCTTTCTCAGACTGACTGAGCATCAGATAAATATACTTGGGTCTTGGCTGTATTCGTCTGGCTATTGGTCTGTTAACATTTGGCAGCCTCCACTTGTTAGAAGCTACAGCTCGGCTATGAAAGGAGAAAACAACTAGCAAAATGATATCCAGTCTCTGCAGTAACAGGAAGCTGGACTGGATGTTGAAGACAATTAAAACATGCTTGCCTTTGGAATATTTGAATACTACACAAATTAGTTTAAAAACGTGTGTTTGTTAGGAGACGCAATGTGTGTGTTTTTGGTGCTATGAATGGAGGATGCTGTTTTTGCCTCTGGCTTGCATGGTTTTACTCTACAAACTCTCTACAGTTCTCTAGTTTCTCTCTGCTGATACTACTGATACTCCCTACTATCCACATACAAACACACACACACACACACACACACACACACACACACACAGGCCTCCTTTTTATTACTCTCTCTTTCCAGTCTTTGGATCTCGCCCTGAAGTACTGCAACTATTTCTTCACCTCCACTTTTGTGATGGAAGCAGTACTCAAACTCATCGCCTTCGGCTTTCGCCGCTTCTTCAAAGACAGGTATAGTGTGTATTTATTCACTGTGTGTCGGTAGTGTTTCCCTTTTCTGTCTACATCTAAGTGTCTGTGGGCTTATTTGTCACTCTATGGACACATGTGGGTTTGTTAATCCTCTGTCCAGAGATCGTGACTGTACTGTACGTGAAGGATGATTGTCAGTCAGCTTTTCTTGTGGTCTTTTTAGTGTCTAGCCTGAAAACACAAAACACCCATTGAATTTGAATACTGCAACATGAGCTTTATGCTTCAAACCAGATTTAATGTCACAACAAAATTACAGTATCTGCCCATGTTTTTTTGTTTTCTTCAGCTAAGTCACTTATCACATGTTGATGGAAAAATTAAACATTAAAAACAACTATCAAGCTCTGGGCACTTGCCATAGCTCTTGAATTAACATATAATATAAATGATTTATACAATAAACAGTTGGTTAAAGTGTAATAAACTGCTAAAATCAACTTTTTGCTTTGATCATTACCATGGAATATATAGCTTTAGCGATACAGAGGATTGATATGTTTAAATATGAGCTGGCTCTGATGTTCTGTTAAGGTTAGCTAAACTGTATTGTGGAGCAAATACTGGCTTTCATGACAATCATCATGCATCATCACTTCTGTCAGTACCAAAGCAGGAGTTTACATTTTTCTTTGCATAGTGGTAAACTAACAATCACCACTAAATCAGCGCTGGTTGCCTTATTCCATCAAGGTTATTCCATATTGCAATATAAACTATAATTCTTTTTAATTAATTAAATCAATTAAATGTTTTCATCTGTGACAGAATGACAGTCTGTTCGCAGGAGAGTTTTTCATTGTACTAATTAAAGTGAAATACTCGGCCCTGGTGGGGGAAAAAGTTTAACTACCATCGTTCAACTTAACAAAACCTGTTGTCTGTATTGATTTCTCTGCATGTGATACTGCTGCACTTTCCATTTATCCAACACTGTGAAGACCTTTGCTTGACCTCTGCAGGAAAACACACCTCAGCACTGGTCTGTTCCTCCCACACTGGTTACTCAAATGAATAATTGATTTGTCACTCACCTAAATGTGCAGTGATGGGACAGTGTCTTATTCTTTTCAGGGGATATGTGGTGAGCAGTTAAAGGCAGAAACAGATTCCAGGAGCTTATATTACAGTGGTAGTTTAATGTCATTATTCTTTAGTTATGAGTATGAAGTGAAGGGAGTGAGAGAGAGGGAGAGATGGTGGGACAGGGAGAGAGAGAGATTTTGCAGGAAAGACATGATATATAGGAGAGCTGGACAATCAAAGATTAAAAAAGGAAGAGGACAATGAGTGATGAGATGAGAAAGGATGGGCCAGTGAGGATATAGAGAGAATTTATCACAGGGGTTATCAGCGCGCTGTCTCTTTTATGAGTGTCAGCAACAGCCATGAAAGCAGTCTCATTTGTGCATAGTGTGATTTATAATCTAGGGTGACTCAGGCCAGCTTTACAACTGGGTCATTGGGTAGCAGGTAACACACAAACACACTGCCACCTGTGCTGGTAGAGCTGCATTTACTGTTTGGGTATGTGTGTGTGGGTGTGTTGTACTATATATATGTGTCAGGCCAAAAGTTCTAGGAGGCTGACGGTGAAGGAGAAATGAAAGTCCAACACACATTTTAATTCCAACCTCTAGATGTGTAACTGGTGCATTTTTTACCAGGTGAGCTGGACCATGTCCTATAAACTTAGGCGGTAGTAATTCAAGGATATGATATCTTATTTGTGTGCTTTTGTAATTATAAATAAAGACAGCTGATCTTTCATTATAAAAGGGGCTGTATGGCTGCAACCACAGAGGAAGATGTATGCTCTCTCTGGAACGAGAATTACAGGAAATGATTGATACATTGCCATCGTCGTAATTTTGCAAATAAAGAGGTTTAGCACTCCTAGTGCATTCCTGTGTGATCTCAGATCAGATGTACCCCATTTACCACCATTTCCATAAAACTCACAGTTTCTGCCCACTTTAGTGATTTCACAAAAGAAATCTATTTGTTGACCATCCTCAAGAAGTCAGAAGATAAATAAGGACTACCTACACCTCTGAAACAGCCATGAGTGCAAGGTTAACATCTCAGGAAACTTGCTAAAGGTACAGTAAACATCAGGACAAAATATTTGCCCTTAAGTCCATTCTGGGACCATGGTGGCCCCCCATATTTGTATAGATTTGGTGACATCTGTTTCTTATCTGTTCTGAAATTATCAGACGGGAATTTTACTGCACATGATGTATTAGTTGAGGGCATGTTGAGCGGTCCTGATAATGTGTGTTGAATGCGTACTAATAATTAGCTTCATAGCTCCTTATACCAAGAACTTGTCAGGCGGCCCTTAGTACATTACTTACAGTCAGAGCCAACAAGTGAACAGTTGCAACCGTAAGCGTAACCGTCTTTTCATGTTTAAATTGTTCATGTTTTGCTTTTGCATGCATGTGTGGTGCAATTCCAACGTACCTTGCTCCATCATAAGTGATATGTGTGTGTGTGTGTGTTGTGGTAGATGGAACCAGTTGGACCTGGCCATCGTGCTTCTGTCAGTGATGGGCATCACCCTGGAGGAGATTGAGATCAGTGCTGCCCTGCCCATCAACCCCACTATCATCAGGATCATGAGAGTACTGAGGATCGCACGAGGTACATTAACTAAATGTGTAAAATACTCACATACTGGACATTCTCAAGTCCTGTTCCAACTGTACTTCCTGTACATTCTCTCAGTGAAATAGAATATTGATTTGGTCTTACTGGTGTGGTAAAATATAACTGCTGAGACTGTAAACAACTTTTACAATTGGCATTGGCAACTAGTGCCTAATGCTGTTCTATATGTACTCTATATATTGTGTGTGTCTGCTTATATGTGTATTACACAGGGGTATAAGTGGAGCAACCTTTCTACAATTTAGTGTTTCTCATTTAGTCTGTAATTGAACCTGAGGGATTTTCCCCTAAGTGCCCACACTTAAAATCTCTACCTCTGTCTTTCTCACTCTCTCTCTCTCTCTCACATACACACACAGTGCTGAAGCTGCTGAAGATGGCGACAGGAATGAGAGCCCTGTTGGATACGGTGGTCCAAGCCCTGCCTCAGGTACACACACACACACACACACACACTGCCTTTCCCTAATTTTTTTCCTCGCAGACTCACACTTCACACTCCCAGAGAGAGACTTGGCCAATCTCAGTCAATAGCCAAGGTGGTACAATCTCCCCTTCTCTTTCTCTGTTGGCCTGTAGGCAGCTCTAATAGATGACTCATTCATGCCACAGACTGGTAGACTGGCGCACAACGCGTGCACGCACGCACACATACACACGCACACACACAGGCTTTGTCTTGTTTTCACTTTCAGTACCATGGAGAGTACCCAGACTCCCACTGAGACCACAGTGTGCTAGAAACAGTAGGGGCGTCTTAAACCAGTCTGTGGTACATTTGGTGGTGAACTGTCCACAGAGTCAGACAGTTTCTAGGCCATCCCAGTGCACTGAAAGTTCAACTCTGTAGAAAATTCCCAGAATGCATCTTTGCTTGCTGTTCTTACTGACTGGAAGTATTCTCTGTATGCTTCGTAGCATAATCTGATAAATTAGAGACAAAATAGGAGACAACAAAACAAAGGTAGAGTTTTGTTATGTATAATATTTAGGTTATATTTAAATGATGCTATTTGACTGATATGTCGTTGATGCCATGTCCCAGTGTTTATTTATCAGTAACCTTGAACCAAAATCCACTCTGCATTCCACTTTTTTTTTCACTGTACTCATTAATTTACCGTGAAAAAATGTACTTACTTAATTTACTTTTTTGCTTGAGTTAAATGAGAAAATTGATGCCACTCGTACATCTGTGTGTGGCTGGAGCCAACAGGTGGTTAGCTTTGCTTAGGACAGGCCTACATGGGGAGGGAGAGGGGTGTGACACGCAACAAAGGTCCCCATCGAACCATTGATGTTGTGGTTGTGTGGTAAGCACTTCCATCTCATTGGTTTAATTTGTACAAAAACCTACTATATGGATAAAAACAAAGTTGCTCCAACCAGGTGCTGGCTCCAGCTGCAACATGACTGTGGTTTTAGTCTATTTGTCAACTCTCAGCAAGAAAGTGAATAAGTGTGTCTCCCACAATGTTAAAATACACCTTTAAGAAAGGCAGTTTTCTAGACAGACAGGTTAGACGCAAAGACAGGAACACAGCCTCATTTATGGACATGCAGGCATACAGACACACACACAGTCTGACCCATTGACCATCAAAAGTAAGACGAAGCAAACAGAGGGAAACAGGTGGCGTGGAGAAAGGAGGGCAGGCAGAGGTGAGGGAGAACAGATTCCTTGTCTTTCTTTTCTATTGATCCCCCTCTCATTAACACTGAGCCCTTTGCTCTATCCCAAGGGCACCAGGGGAGGTAATTAAAACTGGGGCTAATTAAACAATTCCAGGAGGTCTCTGACTGTGTGCACGGGTGTGTGTGCATATTGAGGTACTGAAAGAGTGAGAGTTAAAGTGTTACACCTGGCGAGAGATTTAACCTGGGGTGATATTACACTATATTTCACAGTGAAAATGAAATGGCAAGCTGCCAACTTTTCTTCATTACATCACATAGGATATTGAGGACAGTATTGACATTTCAACAAAGGCTTGAGGATACATCTGAATAAAGGAATGGGCAAATTCACTGCTATTGGTATATGAAGGCAAAGAATATGAATAATATGAATCATGACACACAGGGACAGATGTCTGCTGGAATAATAATTTATAAGATTAAACATGATGTGAATGCCTCACAAGTTCCACAAGCAGTTTATATATCTAATAGGCCATGACAGGACATGGAGATGTAATGAGGGATCCGTATACTTGTACTAAGCGGATGGATAAGCTTAATAGGTCATTAAAATGTTAAGAGAAATGCATTTCCATGGCTTGTCTTGACAAAGACGCAGTAAGACAAAGTCATTTTACCCACAAGCATCCTCCATTATCCTCTGCTCCCCAACTGATGCAAGATGGCTGCAGCATGCTGTTCACTGACACTAATAGCTTATATCATGTTGGCACTAAAGACAAGCAAGTTGTTTTATATCTTCTGTGGGAAATGCTGAGAAAGCATCCAGAATAGCCTTTGGCATCAGAGCTGCCCCTTGTGAAATGACTCGTATTTAGCTGTAGAAATAAATGTGATGTTGGTGTCTGTCCAAATTAAATCAAATGAAATTGTTGAAATAATAACAAAAAATAGATCAAACAAATAGTAAAGCTTGGGTTCATTTTAATACGGTAGAGGGTAAGTTGTTGTTATATATATTTGCATAGAATACACCATTAAATCCCTCTTAGTAAAACTTGTCTTTCTCAAAAGTGCATTCATCCTTATGCTGGATCCCACACTGACTCAGGCCATTATGAAGCACAGATTGTTAAGCCCTCCAGGCAGGATAGCTCTAACTTAGAGACAGACTTGAGGCAAACCCCGTAACAGTCACATCAGCACTCCAGATGAAAGCTTGTATGGCAATTACATCCATTACTTCCAATCCAAAGGGCCTCATCAGACTGTCCCTCATGTAATGGGGCATATTTGCCCACATTAATGGTACATTTTGATGTTTTCAGAATGTACCTTGTGTGGTATGTATGCAGATATTACATTCTTCTTTCACCATCTACTGCAGGTCTTGCATTAAGTGTAGATTTGACCTGCTTAACATGAACATAGTAGACCAAGCAGGTGAATCGTATCAGTCTATTTATGGAGATGCCTTTGACCGGTTTAAAATGCAGATAAAGAACATACTCTGAATTCTTACCAGTTTCAACAATCACTTGAGTGAGTTTTTAATGAGGGCAAGACACTTGAACAAAGATCCCTACAACATTTTTCTTTTGCAAGGTCTGGAATCTCATTCTAGTTCAATTTAAACTCACCTAAATTCAATCGCAGTCACAATTGTTTAACTTGGCTCCTGTTTACTGAGAGCTTTTTCTTCAAACTCTCCAATCTCACTTTCAAGTAGAGCCAAAAAGCCTCTGCCACAAGTATCTCAACATTATATCTTTTCATAAACTTTATTTGCGTAACAGCTTTTGTGTAATCTCTTTAAAACAAGCATCTGTAATTGTCATAATGTTGATGCATTATTCCTAGAGTGAACTCGACAAAGTAACAAGCAAATTTTCAAAATATGTTTTCCCAGAAGAACAGGTGAAATAATCCAAACCTCTCCTTAGAACACATGGAGTACATTTATAATAACTACTTGTCAGTGCATGTCCTTATTCCCAGTGGAGCAGTGTTGTTAGCAGAGCGTTAAAGACGATGAATAGGAGATGTGTTCCGTATCCCCGTAATGGGATTAGATTTGTGTTCACCATGCAATATCATCATTGCCACTAAGTTGTGGTAACAGAGGCCTGTTTTGTGGTGGAACTGAGCCAAGTCCCCAAACTTAAAAATTCACAACAGCGTCAGTGGTTCAGTTGGATCAAAGTCTCAGAGGAAGTTACGCCATAGTTTGCATGATGATATGGGAGCAGCACACTAGAAATAAGGTGGAAATCCTGTGTGACCAGTTTCATGAACACCCATTTCTTGTCCTATTGTATTTCTTGCTGATGTGTTCAGTAGCAGTGTTAAGCAGAAAAGAAACCCTAACCATAACCCACTAAAAAAAGAGAACAAGTCCTGTGCATCAGAATTTGAATTTATAAGCTAACCAGAGCATAAAACCTATTCATAATGCTGTATAGGGAGCACTTTGTTGTTTCAGATGCCAGAATGCTGTGAGACAGTTTACAACATATGCATGGTAAGAGGTTTTCCTGTCTATCTGTCTGTCTGTGTGTGTCTGTGTGTATGTTTATCTGGGTGTGTGTGCTGCAGGTGGGTAACCTGGGCCTGCTCTTCATGCTGCTGTTTTTCATCTACGCCGCCTTAGGAGTAGAGCTTTTTGGAGAACTTGGTAAGTGCACGTTATCCAGTTGTGATGCTACAAAGGATTATCTCACATAAAACCTCATATAAATGAGGTCAAGCAAGTTACACAAGACAGTATTTGGTGTTTTTTTACTAGAAATCTTTACAGAGAATCCATATATTCATTCAACTGTGTTTGATGATTGACAAATATTTATCCAGTGTAATTGGAGAGATGACAAAATGGTGTTCGCCATAACTTCTGCTGCCTGTGGGCTTTCAAAGGGGAACTGTCTTCAGAAGAATCTCTTCAAAGATTTTTAGGTTTGGACAGATTTTCCTTTGACATGGGACGGGTAACTCTTTGATCTCAATGCTAATCTTAAAACCTTTGAGAAACTGTGTGTTATCCTATTTCTGGCATGGAACTAAATATGCACATGTATATGGTAATGTACATAAGCTCTTTCGCTGGTTCAATTAATCCTCTCATCATATATTTGGTATGTGGTATATGGTGGTAAAAGGATTACACCAGCTAGTCAAAAAGTATCTTGTCCATACATCATCACTATACAGTGGGTGTACAATAATTAAAAATCAACATATGTCAATGTCTGTCCTAATAGGTGAATAAAATTCAAGTTTTTGTGCACTTGTTATATTACACTCAGCTCATGGACATAAAAGTACGAGGACTTGTGTTAACTATGAAAATCTCCTTATTTCCTCCCCATTCTGTATTCTTTTTCATCAGTCCTCTCTCCTGCAGTCAGTCAGCCATTAGGGAATCAACCCACTCTCCAGTGTTCTGATACATGAGTGCTGTCCTAAAATATCCACATTGAAGTTGGAAGATATATCTTCCAAACTGTCACATTTCCCTTGTGTGCTGCAGCTGCAGCCAGTGGCAACATTGCTTCCTATTGGAGCTTGGCAGGAGAACGGATTAGTGGCAAATGCAAGTGTCGCTTTTCTTGAGGCCATTTCAAAGATTATCTTGGGATATAAGCTCAAAGACAAATAGAATGTTTGGTCACATTGCTACTTATTTGATAACAGACTGTGTCTACACTGAGTTGGCTTGTTTGGACAATCATCCAGGCAGCTTAGCGACAGAAATGGTACATGCTTGTGCAGTTTTTTAGGAGCGGTGGCATGTTAAGTGTTGACTGTTCATATTCACAAGTCTCTTCTTCTTTTCTTATCCCTGCTCCCTTTCTTTCATTTCTCTTATCCTCTCACCTCTTTTGTTATCTGTGACCCGATAACTTCTCCTCTCCCTCCATCCACTCCCTTACTCCTCATCCTCAGTTTGCAATGAAGACTACCCATGTGAGGGTATGAGTCGTCACGCTACCTTTGAGAACTTTGGCATGGCCTTCCTTACCTTGTTTCAAGTCTCCACGGGCGACAACTGGAATGGCATCATGAAGGTACAGAGTTACATCCAACTGGACAGTCATTCACTCAGATCTAATACATTTGGAAGGTTTCAACCCGTTAGCTAAAGCTCCTATTTTTATTTTCTATAGCTTGGCCATAGCCTGATTTACAGTACACAGAGTAATAAACAAACTTCACACAGACTAGAATTTGTGTTAAGAAAGAAATTAGAGCAAGGGCTGAACATTAAAGAGATGTCTGAGAGGGACGAGAGAAACTCTTCCTTTATTTCTCTCATGCATCCTATCTTTCACTCTAGTGATAGTTGTTGATGAAAAGGAAATGTGCTTGCTCAGCACCAGGAGTACAGATTTCCTCACTGATGGGTAGGGCAATGACTGTGCCTCATTACGCGCACGCATATACAAAGCACCAATTTCCCCCAATCACACATCTACCACCACCAGCAGCTATCACCACTCCTCCGCACACCTTGGCTGCGAGGGGAATAGAGATTATGCTGGAGCGTGTCGGGCGTGGTCCATTAAACACACACTGGATACAGGCAGTGTGGATGGTAGCGGGCCATGAAGCAAGCCAGGGGGCCACAGATGCTACCTCTCAGAGTAAATCTCTGTGATTTTAGCTGTCAAATTACTACCTGGGATGTGAGAGAGATAGGCCTGCTTTGGTTTAGTAAGAAGCAGGTGAGGCAGAGTGGTAATTAGTCGAACAGCGACCATAGGGAAGAGAGAAAATAATGAGGCAGAGGAGAGAAGAGGAAGCACCGGTGAACTGTAATAGAAGGCAGGGTGGGAGGAAGGGAATGGGGTTAAAAGTACTGACCAGTTATTATGCTTTCTCCTCTCTAAAGGAATTACAGCAGAAATGAAAAAAAGGGAAGGTAGAGCAGCACGAGAGAGATGGAGTGAGAAAATGGAGATTTGAGGGAAGAACAAAAATCCATAAAGAAATAGGATGGAGAGGGAGTGAAGGCAGAAAAGGGAGATGTTGTGTGAAGGAGCACAGTGTGTAAATGTCATGCCAAATTAGATAGAAAAGACCAGCTTCAGCTCAGAGGGCTGAAATTGTTATGTGTGGTCACAGCCTGGGTGAGATATGTGTACTTCCTCCAGAAAACACTTGTCACTTTGGTTCTGCTCTGACTGAACTCCACTGTGAACAAGTTAACCAGAGTGGAAACCCACGAGAATAATAATAATTAAAAAAAAAGCCTCCTGTTGTTTTGCATTGGTGCAGAACAATTAGGTGTGTGATGATTATACAAGTTGTCATGAATACATAGAGCCTTATTAACAGGAGCAAAATCTATTCAGTTTTTTCCACTTTTGTCGAAGCCATGTCAAATTTAAACAATGATGTCTGCCATATTTTACAGTAAATTCCACTCCAGTTAAAAAAACAACACAAAACTGTAGCATCATGAATTACATTAAATAGTAATTGTCTGTAATTGCCCACTTCCTGTATTTTCACAAAGCCCTATCCAAAAAAACATGATGGCTCATCTGAGCGTCCCCATTCATACAACCATTTTTCATCTCCCCCTGATTAACCTCATCCTGACTTCTTTCCTTATAATCTGCCTTTATGACACCAGGACACATTGCGGGAGTGCCCACCAGACCACGGCACCGATGTGGACTATGCCTGCAATCCGAGCCTTCAGTTTATCTCGCCCATGTACTTTGTCTCCTTCGTGCTCACCGCCCAGTTCGTGCTCATCAACGTGGTGGTGGCTGTGCTGATGAAGCACCTGGACGACTCCAACAAGGAGGCCCAAGAGGAGGCGGAGATGGATGCAGAAATTGAGCTGGAGCTGGCCCAGGGCACCCTCTGTTGCATGGGCGCCCCCAGTTGTGGGGGTGGGGGGGTGGAAAAAGGACTAGTCGCCGCTGGATCGGGGCCCGGGGGCACAGCGGGAGGAAGGGAGAGGGGAGATGCCAGAGGAGAGAAGGGGGAAGGAGGAAGGAAGATGCGGCACGCGGCAGCCGCTGCGCATCAAGGACCGTACAACTCCCGCAACTCCAGCCGGAGCCTGTACTCACCAGCACAAGTGAGTGTGTGTATTTCTGTAGGGAGTGTGTGTGTAAGAGAGACAGAGAAATAGAGAGAGAAGATGCACAAGTATTCTTATGTTTGTTTGGTGGTAGAGTGAAAGTCCTGTTTTGTATGATTGGTGTTTGAGTGTGTGCGTGGGTGGGGGGTGTGCGCACATGTTTGTGTTTGTGTCTGCAAGTAGGGATGTCTCAAGCCTATCTGCAGGACCACGATCAGGCCAATCAAAGCTTCTTTTATTTTTTATTCTGACCACATTGATTCAGGTCTACTGTATTTCTAATCCTTTTTTATTGTATCCCAGAGCTCAGCTGTGCTCCTTTTAAAACCGTGGAGCCGTTGCCTAAAGCAGCACACTGTAAGCAAGCGAGCCCCTAGAGTGATATCAACAGTGGCCAGCAGTTTCTCATGACGTGACAGTATGTGCCAGCAAGGTATTCAACATGTTTTTGGCCAAAAAACATAAATAAATAAAGTTTTTGCATCCATTTTAGCTTCAATTTGCAAGTGTACAATGCCTTTAAAGTGCTGCTCTTTGTTTGAACTGAGGTTTCTGTATTTTGTCTGCAAGTGAAAGAAAGAGACACAGTGTCCACTCTGACACCTCTCTCTCCAAGAATATTAGTCCAAACAGTGTAGGACACTATGCAATATATGGAAGGAAATCAATTAAAATGTGACGCAGGCCAGATTGTCAGCTGTCAAACATATCTAAACATACAGTATATAATTTACTGCAGTAATTGCTCTGTCAGTTTAATGTAGACCTACTTTAGGCTGAGTATGTAGGAAAAGGATTCAAATCAGGATTAGGGGCAAAAAAAATATAATGGAGACATCCCTACTTGTAAGTATTCTCTCTGCGTCTCTGGTTGCCTGTCAGTTTGCTTCTCTTCACACAGTATCACTGCATTAGTTCAAGCCGAGAAAATTACATATTTGATGAACAAGCTGGAAGAATACAAAAGAGGTAAACAATATGGCAGTGATTTCTGTACAGTGTTTGAATGGTGCTGACATGGGAGAGAATTGCTGTTCTATTTCTTTTTTTTTTTTTGTGAGAAATTTGACTGACAGCCGCATTGCGTGGTTACGTTTGGCCATTTTAGTGATCTCTTTGTATCAGCCATTTGTACTTTTGTTCTTTTTCTTTTGCAGAGAAGGAAGGAAGGGCAGGGAAGGTTAAACATTTACACAAAGAGGGGGAAGAAAAAGAAAAGGCAGATAAAAGGAAAGGAAGAAAGAGACACTAAGCTGTGCCTTAATGGCAACATTGCACAAATGGAATTGTGTTAAGAAACCAGTTAATATGAATGCAATACCACCAGGCTGGAATTAAAGGCATTTTCCAAAATTAAACCAAATTACCAAATTGATATTAGGCAGGCAAGGCTAGGCCATATATTTTCATTTTACTTTTTCGAAGTACGTTTTTGCCTTCCTTTACTGTAGTCATAGCAACCCATGTTAGCAACTTTAATTGCTTACTCAATTAGCCTTTTTTCATTTAAGCTTTATTAAGTTTTAAGTACTCCGACGAGACTAGGAGAGTTTGTACATGAACACGAACAGGTTACACTTTTGAAATGATGATTTCACTGCCTTCTTATGTGTGTGAGAGTAGATGGTCTCTCATTTCTACTCTTGAGTCTGACAGCAGAGACACACGCTTCCATTATGAAATCACTGATGATAGTCTGCGCAGAAACACACATAAAGATGACTCATCGGCTGCCATGTGGAGTTTCACCTTTGTAGAGCTAAACTTGGCTTCATGGAGCCGTTTTTAGCTCAGTGTTGGCTGACAAAGGAACTTAATGCAGACCAGGGAGAACACACTGGCAGCATCCCCCCCCCCCCCCCCCCCCCCCCCCCCCCCCCCCCCCCC
>BRZM01000285.1:0-28662 GCA_033238685.1 Lates japonicus | reverse complement strand
CCCCCCCCCCCCCCCCCCCCCCCCCCCCCCTCTCTCTCTCTCTCTCTGTCTGTCCATCTCTATCTGTCTTGATCTCCCTCTCTCTCATTCTCTGCCCCTCAAGTGATGCAATAAGGGATGTGGCAGACCAGTGCAATTTATTCAGAGCACAGGTCCTGGGGTTTGAGTGTGTGTGTGCATGTGAGGAAGTGTGCAAACCGAACACTGTGACATCTAGTGCTTTGTGCTCCAGACTTTGGTTTATCTCTGTACATTATTATGATATTACCAGCAGATTTTCTAGTAAATTGAATTTCTCTTGTTAATTTACAAACACACAAAAAAATGTTTAAAAAAAAAAAAAAGAAGAAGATTTTACATGTCTTTTGTCATCCATTAAATTGGTGGATTTATACCTAAGGAGTGTTAATAGATTACGAGATCAAGAGATTGCAGCTACTACTATATTCTATAATGTGCCATATTAGACAATAAAAAGAACTCATATTTGACTGTATGGCGAAATACTAAGTAATATATTGCACAGGGACTAAAGGACATACACAATAGGAAATCGACACACACACACACAGAGGAGAGAAAGGGAATAAGAGAGATAATAAGCTGAGCCAGTGACAGTCAGATAGAGGCAGTAATTAATTTGAGCCCTCTCCTCTCTCTCTCAACTTCTATTCCCTGCAGACGGGGCCCTATTGTTGTCCACTAATACAGTTATTAATGGAGGCCAGCACCTAGGTCACCACAGTCAATCAAACATTATTTTTATATCAAGCTCTCCACCACAGACTGAACCTCTTGGGACTGGACTGCCTGTGAGTGTGAGAGAGGGAGGGTCGGTGCATGTATTAAAAAGAGGCTGGATCTGGCATGGTCAGTTTGTCTTTGAGCCAAAAGTTGCTAGCTGTTTCATAAACCAGCATGATGTGGTATATTTATTGCTGGGATGCAGTAACACTGCTTCTTGAATTCTTAGCCCCCTCATTTCAACATGGAGCTATAGGTGATTAGCAATATAACAGTGTGAGTCAAATGTGTGTTGCATAACGTAGTCTAAGTATAGTACTACTTAGATGTTGTGTGGAAATGTGTTATGAGAAAATGAAACGTGTGGGATGAGAGGAGTGACATTTTCCACAGTATCTTTTTGGGATATATCTGCTGATGTAATACAGTTCTTTTGGCTACTATAAGATATGCTGCAAGGCACAGTGCGTCCAATTCATTGTGAAATACAGTGCCCTGCAAGAGCTTTGAAATCATTTTAAAGTGGTTTCCTTTTGTAGTAGTTTCCTCTTTCTGCAGATTGGTTTCCCAGAAACCAATCTGGCAGATCAGACCAACAAGGAGGGATCATTTAAGTCACTTAGAAAAGCCTGACTGATTCAGTCTAAATTGCTTTAACCTAATAATACCCAGGCATACAAAGCAAATGCTTAAATCTTAAATTGTTTCAACAAGGTGATGAACAGCCTAGTGGTGATATATCAAATGTAATTGCACGCTCTCAGTATCAGGCTTTGATAGTAAAATTATGTGTTACTTAACTGTGGGTTTGGAGTCTTGTAGCATATTATTGAAGAGCCTTTCCAAAGAGGCAGTGTTTAGCCCCTAAGGCCAACAAGTATGAGGTGATTTGTTCTGGTTTATTTGTACATGATCTCTGGCCCTTGAGAAGTGTTGCAGATACTTTTTAAATCTTATGAATTAAGCCTTACATAATATGAAATCTACAAATGTGGGGTTGTGCATTTTGTATGCGGTGAAAGTGTAAATCATACTTATATGTGTGCACACAGGCATTTTTCTAACCCTTCAACCCTATATAACGGTGTATGCATTTCCCTGCGTGTTCTCTGTCCTCGCATGTCCGCATGTGCACATGTTTGCGCCTGCGTGCAATACTGGTCTGCCGGCCTGCGTCCCGTGTATATATGTCGTCTGTGTGTGTGTGTGTGTACTTGTGTGTGCGTGCGTGTGTGTGTGTATGTGTTCCAGGAGAGCCAGTGGCTGGACAGCGTATCTCTCCTGATCAAGGATACGTTAGAGGGGGAGATGCTGATGATCGACAACCTCTCCGGCTCTGTCTTCCACCACTACTCCTCTCCTCCACCCATCTGCAAAGACAGCAAGGGCCACCCACAAGAGGTACCACCCTGAACACCTAGGAGCACATACATATAATACACAAACACACATACACACCTGAAGAGGACAATAGCCCCAAATGTTAAATTTAAAGTTACAAGAGAAACAGAAACACAGGCATTCATTTTTTGGCTGTCCAAAGTACCTTACAGTACCATAGACAGATGCACTTATTTGTAAGCTTGAGCATTGTTAGTGATGCGCAGGCTCTGCGCACCAAGGTCTGTATTTATCAACCATGTCAGAATCACCTCTATTAATCACACAGAATCTTTCACCAAAGATGTTAAGGATATTCTCACCTCAGAGTAGGAAAGCTGTTTATGAAGACGCCACCTCAGTGTTACAAATTTAGCAACTGTGTAGCTAGATTTGGTCTCTTTAATGACCCCCTTAGCAAAACAAAACCTAGAAACAAATCTAATGATTTTTGGGCAAACATAATACTTTCCCTTGAAGAGAGTCACAGGTGAATCTGCAGTCCTCCTTGCTTGTTGTTGCTGCGGCTCTCTGGGTTGGCAGCTGCGTTCAGTGAGAGAGAGAGAGAGCAAGCAAGCGAGAGCAGCACGTCTGGTCGACCACACAGCAGCCAGACTGAAATATTCACAGACTGCAGAGCATCCGTAGTGTTTTTGAAAATGCCACGGTTTACTTGCTGTGGTCAGTCAAGGCTTCTTCACCAATGGCTGCGCTCATGATTCAGCAAAACAAGGCTTTTTAAATCATGTTTCTGTATCGTGTTTAGTGCAGGGGAAGGACCAGTTTAGCTCTGATGCTTTGAAATGCAAAGCACATAAACTGAGGGGGACCCAAATCGTTGCTGTTGCACCTGCAGTTTCACCTTGTCAAATAAATTTCCAGATTTTGTTTTCTGCAAAGTAGGTGCAGTTTTGTAGACGAGGCAAGTACAAAAAAAATGATACATTTACATAACTAGTGTAGGTGTGTGTCTGTGTAACTGCATTGATGTTTTTCACGCGTTGTCCAGCTGCTGGACATCCCTAACAAGTTAGGACAGCATTGCAGCATTCCTCAGTCCAGGTAGAGAGGAAGATAGCGTTTTATAACTTGCTTTTACCCCTGTGCCTGAAAGTAAGAGCAAATGGATGGATCATCATTCTATGGAGTTTGGGCCAGTTAGGACTGATTCTTTGAGATGCTTGGTAAATATGACCCCAGGTGCTGAATGAAAATGAGCTTGAGGGACAATTTGAAATAAATTCACACTGGACGCAAAGAAAAAATATCTTCCTTCCCTAGCATACTTATGTATAGACGTACAAAAATATACAGGTAACAGTATTTGCCTTCATACAGTACATACACTCACAAAGCACACACATTCATGCACATAGGCACACACACACACACAACCATAATTTTTGGGACCAGATTGCATGCATGCAGATTTGCAACAGGGACACACACAAGAACGTGCATTTGCATGTACTTTCATGGACATACACACATTGGCCTCATTCATCACGCAAAGCAGACGTATGGAAAATATTGTTAGAAGTTCATGCTTTGTAAAGCATGTCAACTATTGTATGGGCTGTTGTGTTACAGTGTAATCGGGAATTTCAGCCCTTAATTAAACCCAATATCAAAACAAGATAATATCAACTTTCTGTGTGCGCAGAAATGTGGATTAATGAGGCCCTCTGCATGCACACACACACATTTCTGATATGCATGCATGCAGGCACCAGCTCGCCTTTACTCGTGCTTGTTTTTTTGTTTTGTTTTGTTTTGTTTTTTGTTTTTTTTTTTGAAGGGTTATTTTGTACACAGGAGATACTGCATAAAAACACGCACTCACAAATCTACTGTCCTGTGCCAGTGTTGTCCATCACAATGACAAAGTGCAGCGGGTCAGCTCAGAAGAAGCAATAACTGGCCTCAACACCTCCTCACCTGTCAGTCTTGCTTTCTGCCTGTCTGCAGATGCTGTCAAACCATCAATCTTTCTTACCTCTTTTACATGCTTCCTCTTTCCATCTGTCCCTCTGCTCCTCTGGCTGAAAACTCTATCTGTCTCTGATTTGCTGTATTTGATCCAGTGCAGTTCTCCTTCTCATTTCCCATGTTCTTCAACCATCAGACTTGGCCATTGTGTGCGAGTTTGTTTGTGTACGAAAGAGCTTGTATGGATGTGTTGCCATTTTTGACAGATGAGTCTTTGACTGCTGAGAATTATGCACAGCGTTTTTGTGTTTAAGGGGACAGGAGGCCACAGTGGGGACACCTGGGTGCAGTGTATGTGTGTAACAGTGGAAATATTCATCATGTAACAGCCTAATAAGGACTTAGAATACACCACAGCATGAGACTGACTACAGCTGTGTCTGCAGGGAACAGTTCAATGGAGCAGTGAGGGCCTATGCCATTCATTCAGTTGCTAGCATAAACAGGCAATTCTCAAGCATGCATGAACGCCATTTCCAATGACACTAATTTTGGAAGGGCGCTATTTTGAAAGGCGGTATCAGAGTTTCGTAAGTTATTTTGAAAGTTTAGTTCTGCAAGATACCTGCACAGGAGCAGGCTCAACTATAGCCAAGCTAAAGAAAAATTTTCAAACCACTGTAACATATATTGACTTGTAATGTCATAAGGCAGTAATAAATACTCCTCAACTAAATTTAAGGCAAAAACAAAACATTTTACTGTAGTTCAAATTTTCTGACTTAAGGACAGTAGTGATGTTGATAAATGGACATCAGCAGATCCTGTGGTCAAAGATAGTGTCAGTCAAATAATATCCCATGATGATACTGTATGGTGCAAGTAAAGCACCTATGCGTCAACCTTTCTGACTCTGGTGGCTCCTAATAGTAGTATGAAAAAACCCTGTGACAGACAGCAAGGAGGAGGAGCAGGAGGTGTGCCTGTTTGTGCATGTGAGCTTTGTGGAAATGTATCATGTCTGTTGGTGCACTTGCTTTATTTGTTTAGCATAACTGATACTGCATATGCTTGCTATGTCCTGACTAGCATGAGTCAGGTGGCGTGGCCACCAGATATTAGTCATGCTTATTTTCTCGCTCAGTCACACGATCTTCTCCTCTCATTGCCTCCCGGCGGTGCTGAATAACGATGCCTTGCCTCACCACTCAGGCTGGCAGTTGGACACTTTCAATTGGTTCTTGTCTGAGTCCCCTATCTTGTTAGCGAAGCCTACGATATCTCTGCAGTTACCTTGGAAGCAACTGTGTGGTGACTCTCCGTGTGCCCATTGTGCCTTTTTCATTGTCCCTGGAGGCACAGCCAAGAATACAGGAAGAGGAAGGCTGTAGTTTCCATCACCTGCCGATAAATGTACCGACCGATGACTCCCGGGGACCTTTCAGAGGCTATTTACAGCCCACCTCTGAGACACAGAGCAAATCAGCAAATATGGTGCTGTCATAAGGTAGCATTAGTGAGTGGTGATATATAGAGATAAAACAGAAAAACTGCAAAGTGCTCCTTTAAATTAAAGAGTTGCATTGCTCTGCTTCTGCCTTGCTTCCTTGCCTCGCCTCATTCCACTTCTCTCTCACTCTCTCTCTCCCTCCTCGGGGGCTTGGGCAGTGTTAATTTACTGCTGCATACCAGCCATGAATCTTTCTGTACGAACCTCTTTGTCTTTCTCATCTACGGGCACATGTTAATATATCGCTACCAGGCTTCACTCCATTGAATTTCACTTGGCCCTTTTTAAGTATCCTTTTTAAACCCCCCCCCCCCCCCCCACTCACTCTCACTCTCTCTCTTTCTCTCTCTCTGGCCCATTTATTGCTGTGACTCTTTAAAGAAACACTGTTTGAACGCATCACAGCACCCCCAGAACCCTGAAATTCAACTCCAGCTCACTGTTTGCAGTATGTTTTGAAATCACGCACAAAAAAAAAGTGCTGCACGCGGAGGGATTGAGAGGAGCGTCAGCCGAGAATCTTGAGATTACAGGAGGCTCACGCGGCGATAATTTAAAACCAATTCAGTAGCCATATGGGCTGAGTTACCTGCAGCCCTGATGAAACAAACTTAGCTGGAGCCAACGTTGGAACAAATGTGAGAGAGAGGTAGTAACAGTTGGGAATAATTGTTGTCACTTTCCAATTATTCCGGTAATGTTGTCTCTTTAGGATCGCTGTGCAGTTGACAGAGTATGACAATCGTTATCGTTACCATAGACACAGCGGCAGCGTTTTAATGTTGTTGTGTTTGAAAACACGCACAGTTAGCTATAGGGGCAGAATTATGAGGTTCTGGCGCCACTACAACACCACTCCCTATGGAAACAAAAAGCACTTCCTCACTCCGTCTTAAATACACATACAGATGCTGCAGGTGCACACACACACACACAAAAACAGTCACATATAACACCTGCTGTATTTGCACTGCTTGGACATCTGCGTCTCGCCTCCCATTCAGCCTCTCTCTTCACCTACTTCTCTGGCACTGGGAAACGTTTGTTCAAGTTGATGATGACAAACCAATGTTATTACTTCTTGAAATCTCTCACCCTGCTCTCTTTACAGACAGGTGCCACGGCATTATGGCCACTTTGAATTGTCAACATCTGGTGAAGCGTATCGAAGCTTGGTGGAGGTTTTACCTATCTTGTCTGTGTAGCTCATGTTGGCCTATAAGAGATACTGTAGAAACAAATAAATGATGCAACACGTGCTCAGAACAGACTGATCCTTTATACATTTTCTATCTGTGTATAAAAAATATGTGCAATACTGAAGTCATGGTTGCTATGAACCCTAAAAAATATAATTAATCATTAAACTCAGGAATGATGAGACCACGCTCTTATTAATTCAACTACTTTCCAGGAAGTTTGAAAATGTTGCTGTTCCCACTTCCCATCTTTTTGAGACGGAGAATAACTGAGGTTAAATCCTTGCAGCAGATCAGGATGGCGGAGATCGAGCAGGCGTCACTGCAGTCGGAGCAACTGTCAGACAAGTCCTCATCCCCCGCCCTGCCGGATGACCTCAGCCTGGACGAACATACTGCCTACCAGCTGCTGGCGCGAGAGGGCAAGGTGGGTATAAGCAGAGTGAAGTGGGAAGGGGAGATTAGTAGTAAGTGTGTAAGGTAGATTTAGCAGTCATTGTGTTCAGGAATACCAAGGTTTTGCACAACAGTACGCCTGCTCTGGTTTCCATCATAAAGCTATCATTACACACATTAAGGATGTGAGCTTTGATCAGTGCTAATAATGTGCACAAATATTGTTTTTACTTGGAGTTTGGTTTTGAGGCTGCTCAGATTTTTTTAAAAAACAGGGTGATTTCACAGAAATAGTGTGCGCTTGCGTACATGTGTGTGATAGGAAAAACAGGGAGTGAGCCCCTGCTCTAATGCCAGTATCAGAATCATTTAGTCGGACTGTGTACCTGCTTGATATCTTTACACAAAATTTCAAGGCAGAGCAGATCCTGCTTCATGCCAGAGCAGCTTCTTTGAGTGTAAAAACAGCTTTAGAGAAAGAAAAAAAGACACTGACCACTACAATACCAATTTCACCACAAATTCACAGTAGTTAACTTCTAGTATGCCCACTACTTTGTACTTGACATTCGCAGTACGTCCACAATTACTACTCCTACTTCCCCAAGAGAGTAAGCACAAACAATGGCAGAGGCTCACTGATGGTTTTTTTTATTCATTGCAGGAAGCACAAAACAAATTACCATTATGAAATCTTTTTCATGGCTATGGTGCAGGCTCTCCTGTGAATTACAGATATAGACCTTTGGTTCCAAAGGCCCCTTTATCTCTTTCTCTCTGTGTATCAGTAGTAACTATCCTGTCTTTGAAGAATCCACAGTCTCTATCCTCCACAGACCTTCTCATGAATAAATCTTTTCCACCAGGCTCTCCGTAGTTGCTGTCCTGGGTGGCTCTCATGCCTCCCTCTCTTGTACCCATTCTCCCCCTTCCCGCTTTATCTTTCATGCTTCCCCTTTCTCACTGTTGCCCCTCTGGTAATTGCACACCTTCTCTGCACCTCCCTCTAGCCCCCTCTATCTCCATTCCTCATCATCCGTCCTTCCTAGATATCCTCCTCTGTAATGGGGTAATGCTCCTTGGTTGTTGGGAGCCAGATGAGCCTGCAGTCACCAAGCAAGGCAGTGAACCACTGCTCATTAGAGGATGGGTAGAGAAAGGGGGAAAGAAAGAGGGAAGGACAGAAGGTGAGAAGGATCTAAGGTTAGGGACTTTATTTGTCAAGCGTCTATTTGTCTATTTGTCGAGCGTGTGTGTGACTGAGGGTAGCATTGAGCATGTGTGCCAAGGCTGTTTGACGTTTTGTATGAGTGTGAGTGGCTGTCTGTTTGAAAAGGGGGCTGTTCAGGGGCTAGGACTGAATGACTCAGAGGTACAATACACTAATGAAAGCACAAAAGTGTACCCAAACACCCACACATAGGCACACGTGCATGAACGCACACTCAGTGATTCTGCAGTCCCTACGTGATGGTAATTAAAACGTACAAGGTAAGAGCTTACAAAGCTGAACTCCTGCCTTAATCTGCTGCCTGTGCTTCCAGCTGTTGCAGTCATCACACACACTACAAATTTATAACCAGTATTTATTTTACAATATATAACATTAACATGACAATAACAGGCTCATTTTGGCTTATAATCAGGTCTCATACTAACTTTTCAAATAGAGCCCAAGGATGATGTCAATTAGAGGCCATGTTTGATATCAGCAGGATACCCCAGAGTCTGCTTTCTGTACTGTTCCGATCTGGCTCAAGGTCAGACAGGGTATCACTTTACAATATATGTGCAAAATAATGCAAAATTCTCTGATTACTATCTAGCAAATAAATGATTAGAATTTTAAAAGATAATTAAAAAATTGACTGTACTATAAACAAGGTCAACTGTTTCCAAAACACAAATTTGTTTTGTCTTTTCAACCTCTACATAAATAATTTATTTTAAATATAGGCAACTTAGAAGTTTTGCTGTAAGCTACATAGTCAACATCAATTAATAGCTGTTTACTTAACATTTGAAGCGTTGCAAGTTCAGTTTTTAGTCTAGATCTATCACAGAGGTATCTCATGTAACCAACTGGCCCGGCCGACAGTCAGTTTCATCTCTCTTTCCATTAGTGACTGTAAATTTCAGATTTCTAAAGAAGTAGAAACGCTCAGAGGGTGTATTCTAACCTTTTGTGTAAACACAGTGATGGCGAAGCCTTGGCAAGTGACCATCACCACCCGCTCTTGGCAGGGAAACCTGTTCCGTGGCGAGAGACTGACAGACAACAGTTTTTAATTTGGGGAAAAAACAAACATACACACACATTCAGCTATCTGGATATTTCTCTGCAGCTTTCTCCTCAATGTGTCAGATAATCTTTTCTTCAGGAAGGTACAGCAGTGACTCCCCGCCCCAGCTCTGAGGCTTGAGGTGGAAGCCACCAGACACAGACTGGTACAGAGCCAGGTGCAGGCTTGGCCTGCCCTGCAGGAGCCCTCTGCACTAGTGTTGAGATGACACACTACAGGAGATGGAAATGCAAACACAACCACATGTATGCTCACCTCACTGCAGCCTGGTGAGTAAATCCAGAGATATGTGCTGAGCACATTTCAAAACATAAATAATGTATAGATTCAAATTTGTATTTTGCTAATTGTAACCTTAAATTCTGTTGCTTGTCACACTATATGTCATATGCACTGGTGGGTCAAATTAAATTATCATCTTAAATAGCTTATTTTAGGACAAGAGAAATGTTCTAAACTGTAAAGGACAGATGCCAATTCATCTGCATCACGTAGCCTCCCAAAATGTGCCTACAATCCAACAGGAGGAGACTACAACAACACTTTAACCTCTGTAATAAATTGTCAAAACCCAGGTCACTCACATCTGTGTTGTGCAGCTGCAACGGATATTTTCGTTATTTTTTCCAATTAAGGCCACGCAAGCATCTAGCCTTATGAGATTTAGAAGACATCCACACTGCAGTCTTGTGTGGTGCAATTACCTCAGATAAATATAAAATATATATATCCACATACATTATTCAGGTGACAATACATTCTTCTCAAACAAGAGATTTTAAACAGGTAAAACAATGCATGAATTGACTTCAGGATAGAAATGGGCGTGTATTCCCTCCTCAAGGTGGTGTGTCCAGCAGCAACAAGGACAGAAAACAAGAAGGAGAGGGAGGAGCCAGTGGCATTCTCCTCTCTTCTATCTGCCTGCAGGTTCTTCCCACCCTGGGAGCAGCCATCCCAACCTCCCAACATTGCAAGGGCCTAAGGTTGACAAGGGCCTTAGGCTGACCTCCCGGCCTCCTGGAAGCCACTCCGCTCCCAGGGCCCATAGCAAGATGCTCTGCCTTGGGTAGGGAGGAAGGAGAAGGGCGAAGTCACTCAAATGGGATGGATGAGAGAAAAGTGAGCATGGGAGGCAGTTGTGAAGTTTCATTGAGGTCTGGGCTTGAATAGTCATTAGATTGATGTTTAAGCAAAGTGAAGGTTTGTTTTTGTATATTTGGATGAAAAATGACGCAGAAGCTTGGTCTCCTGATAACAAA
The DNA here is from genome assembly GCA_033238685.1 of Lates japonicus. Taxonomy (NCBI): domain Eukaryota; kingdom Metazoa; phylum Chordata; class Actinopteri; family Centropomidae; genus Lates; species Lates japonicus. Next base: position 17,939 of record BRZM01000285.1, on the reverse strand, counting down.
TAATAATATGTAGGGGAGTATCACGAAAACTGTCTTACCTTAATCAGCATTCAAAATGCAATATAAATATACCAGTGTAGTCTATGCTAATGTTATATTTCTCCTGATAGAAAAAAATTGGATCCATGTGCCTCTCTTTCTCCACTTCCCTTCTCCTTCTCTCTCTTGGTACCCTCCACAGTGGCTCATCCCTTGCTGGGCAGCTCTGAGAGGCAGCACCAGACCACCTGGAAGAAGGACTGAGCTTCAGTATCTCTCTTACATGAACTTGGGAGCTGCCATTTTGCGACCTTACCACTCCCGTTGCTGCCTGAAGACAGGACTGCTCCTTTCCTCCCGGTCAGACCTTTGAGACCAGGCCCGGGCCTCGTCGGCTCCTAACCCTCCAGGCCACCAGGGAGCCTGGCGGAAACCAGAGCAGCGGCGGTAGCACCAACCGAGCTACCAGCGGCGACTCGATCGACCCTTCCGGCGAGGACAGGTATAGGCATTGGATGCGTCCAGCCGGCGGATGTGGCTCAACTGAGCAGAAACAGTGAACACTTATCAGAACGCGGTAACTATCGCTGACATCACTGCGCCGGCCAGCTCCTGCTAATTGTGCCGGGAGGAGCAGTGAGAGGTGGCAGCACAGGAAGCCCTGGACCAGGGATGTTGCTGTCGTCCGGGGCAAGGAGGCCGCGAGATTCTGGGCCTGGACTTGCCTGGACCCCCAGGGCCTCTGGCCAACCCTGGACAGAGGTATGGTTGATACAAGAAGGAGAGGGAGGGAAATAGGGGTGGAGCAGGACTCAAAGGAAAACTCCAGCCAAACAGCAATACCAAGGCCTGCGGAGGAAAAACAGGTAGAGCCTACTGTTACTCTTCCTTTGTCTCTCCATTTCCAGATCTAAACCCATTGCTGTCCCTCTAGCTCTCTACTCCCATCAGTGAGAGAGGCTCGATGACATGATGTCTGTGTTCAAACCAAACCCTCATCTTGCCCTTTCAAGCGTCCCTTTCTGCCATTTGTGACAAGCCCATGTCCTATTTTGTGCTACCTGAGGGGTGGTCTTGGTTATGGTCTGCTGGTGAGAAGTGGCCGCGAGTTAAGGCCGAGGAAGCTGAGAGAATGGGTCCTTGTGCCTCTTGGTTTCTACAGGCGGTACCTGTAGAGGCATGGAAGGTTCTGCTGTGTTGGAGACCAGGAGGGCTACATTCACTCAAGGAGTCAACCAAAGACAGAGACAAAGAGCTTAAACTCAAGAACACGAGAAAGCATCTTGTGGGTTGCTCTGTAGTTCCTTTTCTCCGTGTAGGCTCGGGTTCACTGAGGTTAGTAAAAAATAGAAGCATAAGCTGAAATAGCTATCACATCAACAGAACTGTTTAATTTGTTTGCATCTCAGGAGGGCAGTGCAGTTAAGAAATGAGGTAAAGTGATGGGAGGCTCAGAGATGGCGGAATATATATCAAAGGCGGGTAAGGCTGGGAAGGAGAAGGCAGGTCTCATTTGACTGGAGAAAGCAAGCGGATCTAATGTGTCCATCTGTTCTGGCAGGCCAGAGCAACAGGTCCTACTCACTCCTGGCACAGGACCTTCTGCTGAGATCAGAGTAAAAAATAGCGAGGTGGAGAGAGTTCAGGAGTGTGTGTGCTCACGGTGTGTGTTTGTCTTGAGGAAACTGCCTCAGGTATCAAGGCATGGTTAAATCGTTCTCATCACTTCACCATACCTCTGTATTTTATTTTTTCTGAAACAGGGAGACAGGTATTGACTGATCAAAGCTTTAGCGCCTCTGTCAACTGGGTCTTGGTGGCAGCGAAAATGAAAAATTGACAGATTGTGGAGTATAGCAGTCGTGGGTGATCCGTGAAATTGGTTATTTTTCTTTCTATCCTCAGCATCTCTCACTCACTCAGACATGAAAAAATGAGTATATAAAAGTAGATAGACTTTATGAACCCCATCAAGAAGAAACAGTAGATCGTACTTAAGGACATGCTGTGTGCACCAAAACATGGTTCTGGCAGCTTAATAAGTGAGACTTCAACACCTCCTTTTGTAAGCTTAGGATTTACTATGAGCGAACAAAACCACAAAGTTGCGAGGACTTTGGCTGCAGTGAATTACATTTAACCAAGATTTTATCTGCAGAAATTATCAAGATGTCAATGTTGGTGATAACCGTGTGATTTCTATTCACTATTTTTGTAGAAAAGATAATAAACCGCATTAAGTGTTGCGTTACCTTGTCCTGTTTAGCCTTATCCGGTCTCTTTGACTTACATTGTCTAGGACTTTTTGTCACCAGTGGCTTCCAGTTTATAACATTTTTAAGGTGTGGGCGATGTATAAAACATGACAAAAATTTCAAACTCTCAAACTTTTAATACGCTGAAGTGATTGTTCCCTCCAGCACATTTCTCTTTAGGAACACCCGGTTCCTTGTGGATTTTTCTGTTTTTTTTTTTCTCTTTCAAGATGGTTGGAATTGAAGACAACCAGATGGGAACAGCCATACTCCCTTCAGCACATGAGGGTTGTCTAGCTCACAGACATTTCCTGGCTGCTGGGAGCTTTGTTTGCTTTTTAGCCTCTATGCTAAAACCCATGAATAACGTAAACCATCTCTGACTTTAATTTGAGAGTTACACCACAACATATCGATTATGGACATTAGTGTTCATGAGCATAGTTCTGGGATTGCAATACAGTATATTTTCTTGAAATGATGCACTCATCCTCTCTTCCATCTCTTCCACCTACAGTATGTTGCCTTGTACTTTCACACACCATATTTGATATAAAAGCAACACTGTAACAATGAACAAAACTTTTTGCATCTTTAATACAAAACTTACTTCTTCTGCACCAGTCATTCTCATCAAAAAGGAGTGCTCATCTTTAAGCCTAGTTCTAAGGAGTTAATTCTTGTACCCTAGTGTTTTGATCATTACCTTACTTTTTAATTTCTCAAAGAATGAGGTGATGTGAGAAATCCGGTTTGACCTTTATCATGCAAATCACTTTGATGACTATGTTATATCACATGGTGTTGGGTATTTATAGGTGAGTAAAGACAGTTATGTGTGTGTGAGTGTATGCGTGAGTATGTGTGTGTTTGTTTATGACTTCGGTGAAGTGATTGCCTTTTTCCTGAAGTGTCCTGTTTGTCAGTGAGGATACCTGAGGATTAAAAGGTTGAAGAGAAAACGAAGCAACCAAGGGGCTGTTAGCTTCAAAGATATATCACTCCTATCTTTCTGGGGAATAAATCCTTGTGTGTCAGTGAATATGGCATCAAGGTTAAAGCCTGATTACACACAGCAATAAATGTTCTATGTGTATGCCTGAGTAAGTAATGTCAATGTGATTTTTATCTCCTCAAGAACACAACAGTATTCATTACTGTCTGTTTTTACTTCTACTTGTCTGAACTTTCAACCAATCAGATAGCACCTCTGCCTCTCGGAGACCAATCCAGTAGAGAAAGTGGAGCTGCAGTGGGCAAGCGTGAACAAATGGCGTTATTATGAACTCAGGTCGGGGTAAAACCTAAGTAAAATTTAAGATAGCTATGAGTGCTCAGATTGAAAGCAAAGCAAATTTTCGCCTTGCTGTGCTTTCGTTGACTGCTGGGTGTTTTCAAACTCCGTGTTTATCGCTTACAAACAGCCAATGCACCAGATGCTAGCTGAAACTAGCTAAAAAAATATAATTGTGTGTGTGAGCAGAGCATGCCTTTGTACAATGTCGTGTGCTGCAGCTCTGACTCAGACGAGCAAAAAGTAACCAAGACTCAAGTCATATCTATCCATTTGCCTCAATTTTTTCCCTCACCAATATGTATGTTTGTGAAAGGAGTTCAGCTCGGATGGCTTTGACACCGTTCAAGTTTCAGCATTTTTCAACATGCAAGACGTGTTTTGCCTGAATTCATGCCTTGGTAAACCTGTGTCCACCCGCCTCCATATTGAATTTATATGCAATCCGCTGCCTCTGAAATTTGCTTTGTGTTCAGTCTGAACTGTAAGAGATGTACAATTCACATTTGTACATATCTTTGTATTTGATCTGCATGTGCATTGCTGCCAGTGATAGCAATTATATCATTAGTATGCATTTCATAAAATTGTACAAAGTTCGAGGATGACCCACTGTTTTTGACTGCTGCTTGGAATCACTAAAAATCAATTCAGCCACTAAAAGAGCGAAAAAAGCTGTGTTTTCCTATTACAAACTACGAGAGTAAGGTATAAAATATCACATTTTGGGTAAGTAAAAAGCTGCTGTTAAGTTCTCATCACTATACAGTTATGTACATTTAAATGAATAAGAATGACAGCAGGGAAAAAGGTTGAGTTTGTGGTGTTAAAAGGAATGCTCCATATAGCTACATATGTATTGCATTAACAGTCATTTGTTACAAAAGCCTCAGCCAGTCGTTGCGTTTACAAGATAAAGATTAGAATATGGGCAGTGCTACATGGTATTACGAGATGGGACAGAGGCTGTTTCAGTTTGGCATACTAACTGTTAGCAGAAAGAGGTAATAGAAATAAGAGTTAATATTGGCATTGCTTTCCATCACTAGGAACATTTCTTGGCGAGTTAGTAATAAAAGTTTGATGCGCTGAACACAGCGTTTCTTCTAAATTAAGTAAACAGCTAACAGTGGCTATGTAACGGTAGCTTATATAGCACCTTTAAAGCTGAGAAGGAAGACAAGACAGGGACTTCGGCTGAAAAGTGCACAGACTTGGCGACGGACAGCTGGGCAGGTAAAGGTAACAGTGTGGTTCTGCAGTAGGCAGAGGCTGCAGGGCAGAACTTCTCAGACAGCTTGTCATCCAGGCAGCTTAGCCCAGCAGAACTGCCAGTGCGAAGGAAGCATTAGGCATACGCTGAACTCCGAGGGTGTTGTTTACCTCCACACAACAACCAGCCCTCCACCTCCCATCTAACCTCTGAAAACCAGCTCTCTCCCTGCAGGCCCCTGTCCTTCGATATGTCACTGGGAGGGCTGGAGGTGTGTGTGTGTGTATGGTGAGCAGTAAGTGTGCATTTGAAGTGCGCTTGTGTTGAGTGTTGATCACGAGGGCAAAAAGTATGTGTGTGGCCGGATTGTCATTTGCTGATTATCTGAAAGGTCTTTAAAAGTGTCACTGTCATCTGAAATTTTTTGAGGCGTTAACTCCCTTTGCCTCCCATCATGTGGTAAGTGCCCTCTTATCGCGTAAACTCAGATCAAGTCAATAAGCCCTGGGGACTGGTGTGATGATTTGATTGATAACCTCCGTGGCAACACACAAAGTGCCCGGAGGCGGCGAGAGCCTCTTAGGGTACAAGATAATTTTCCTCTTACGAAACCCACCCTTTTGTTTCAGCTGCTAACGCTATAATCTTCATACAGTACTGGTGCTGTCGTTTACACAGCTACAGGGAGATCTTAACAACAAATGCTCTATACACACATCAATCAGGTTTTTTCCCCACTTTTGTTCTTGGGCAGAATTGAATTGAATTTAAGTGGCAAGGCAGGCTTCTTTCAAAGAAGAAATAATTGTCTGTTTTGTCTTAAAGACATCATATCCAAAAGGTAGTTAGAAAATCAGAAATACCAAACTGTCAAGTTTTGTCAAACAAAGTCTGATAAACAAGATTCAAACGGGTGTGTCTCATTACTGTGTCTGTCTCCGGGCCCAAAGGAGAACTGAAAACTACGGCAACATCAACACTTTCATACCAGATGTGTTGCTTTTGCCTTTCCTGAAATGTGACCTTATAGTGGTGGTGAGTAAGTTAGAATTTTGGGGCTGGTCACCCTAATGAGTAACTTAATCCAGCACAGAGTGTCTTGATGTGTAGAGAGGTGGCCTGCGAGCCACATGAGGACATGGGCCGTGAAACAGATATCAAGCCTGTCGTTTGGATGTAACACTCAGGAAGACAAACCAAAGGGTCAGTGAGCATTATGAAATTCTCCCAAGATATGTTGCTGAGACGTTTTGCTTCTATATAAAAGGCTGGAAAATAGAGATCATGAGTTGTATCCTATTTTCTAATGCAGTTTTTATGGGGTTGTGTATAAGAATGAGGTTATTCCACTCTTCTTCCCTCTCCTAACTCTTTCTCGTTTATATAATCACATCAGAACATTTACATACCTGAGTCTCTGACAGACACACACACACACACACACACATACATCAAGGCCATGTATGGAAACCAACTCTAATAACCATCAAGGCTTACTGCCCAGGTGTGGCGATTGTATCATGGGCTCCAGAGAGAGAAAGGAGCCAGATAAAAGGCAGGTATAAAAAGGTGGCTCAACAAAAAGATGAATGAGGTTCTGCTGAAATAGGCAGCTATAGATCATTGAAAATGGCTGTCAATCTCTGAACAACTGAAACTCAAACTTAAACTTCTGGTTCTGAAAGGAATTTTTTCTCATAAGGTGTCTTCTGCATTGTTTAACACCCCCTACAGTCTTTCTTCTCTTTCCATCATCTATTTCCTTGCCCCCCTCTACTTTGACTTGGATGATAGATGTGGTGCAATTCGTTTCCTCCCATACACCTAATTCAAATGGGCAGTTCTGAACACCAACATCATTTGCATATCAGTCTTGTAGGCACGTTTGCCTCCTCTTTTCTCCCTGTTTCTCCGCTTTACCTCCGTCAAGCCATTAGCAGAGAAAGCTGACAGCTGAAACCGTGAGGATTGGGAGCAAGCTGACACAAACTAGTTTCAACTCTGTGCTTTCATCTATGTGAGATATTGACTGGTTTCTCAACCCTATTTTACACTGTTTTGCAAGATTATAGTAGAAAAATAATCGGCAACAATGTTGACTGGTTTGTGTAAAAGAATTTATTAAAGTGAGCTCTGGTGGTTGTCATATGCCGGGCTATTGGGCTGTTGGGGTTTCCCAGATTTGAAATCAGTTCAAGCTGTCATCTCTGCCTTGTTTAGTTTTAGAACTGTGCAATTTTCCTTAATGTGAAAACAATTTGAAGGTTGGCAAACTGCGAGCCTCTATTTCACTGCAAAACAAATAAAGCAACTATTTTTATAATAACAGTGTATCAAATGGTAATGTGAAAACTGTGTCAATATTAACTTGTAAACTCTGCCTTAATGATGATCCTGCAGAAATTATCACCCATGCTTTCAGCTGCAGCAGGAAGCTTTTTCCCAGGAAAAGTTATAAACCTCATTGTACACCACCACTGTGGCAGCAAACAGCACACAGACACAGTTGGCAGCCAACAGAATGGAGCATTTAGCGTGACTGGCTATTGTATTCCATCAGAGTGGGGTGGAGACCAAAGACAGGCTAAAAGACTACTGGAAAAGATTGTCAGGTGTCTAGCAATTGTTTGCTTCTAACATTTGCCGCATCAGCAAATGACCAGTGTGTGTGTGGTGGTAACAGCATCTATTGGTGAGGTTGCAGATTTGCAACCAACTGAATGCCTCACTTCCCACTCCTTTCCAAGCATGGTATAAAACCGGTGGCCTTCAGGTAACAAAGAAAAGGAAAAGAAAAAGGCCCCTCTAAGGCCAGTGTTTGGTTTGTCATTTCTAGGCTACTGTGGAAACTGGCAGTACAATATGGCAGACTCTCCACTTGGAAGATGATCTGCTTCCTATGTGAATGAAGAGCTCTGTTCTAAGCTAACAAAAATCGATTCTTAGTTTCAGGTGATTATACCGAATAATAATATATACTCAAATACTGCTGATAGTTCCTCTTAAATCCCTACGCTGGTCCTTTAAAAAGTGACATGTCCATATTGTGATCACAGCTTCCACTACCCCAAGTGTTAAAAATCTGTTCAAATGCTGGATGAAATTTCTCTGCGAGGCAGCAGACTCTGGCATTCTTATATATATTAACTAGGCTTGCAAAATTTAGTAGATGCAATGTTTGCTGTGGTTCATTCACTCAGCGCCTTCTCTATTAAAGTGTATGTTTGAGTGAGGGAAAAGTTAAGTAGCCTACTGGCATGATACAGCTCTCTCAGTGATTGTACCCCAAGAACACAGGTCGATTAGATTACCCAACCGCAGCATACAAGCAGAACACAATACCTTAAAAAAATCTCTACAGTTATGCGCGTAGTATGACATTTGGGTAAAAAGATAAATCATTCCCTCTAAGAAAAGTCACATAAGTTGCGGATGCGTCTTACGCAACTTTACTGAATTTGCTAATAAAAATTTGCTCTGGCGTTGAAAAAACCATAAAAGGCAACAGAGGTAGCAGTTTTTTATTAATTGATGTAATTTATTTATTTGATGTTAGTTGGACCCTTCTAATTATGGCAACTTATACAATCTCCATACGCACTTCAAAGCAATTTACTTGCAGTTAATTTCAAAGTCAGACGGTGCACAAAACAGGGCGCTCTTGGTTTTAGATCTGCTGACTTTCCACGCTTCTCTGTTGGCGTTTTGGTGCTGTGTCTATAGTGAAGTATTTTTCTATTGAAGATACTTCAATCGTCGCATTACCGCTCATCACTGGTTGGAAGAAGCAGCAGGTCAAAATATTTGAAACATACCAGAGGTTATAGTGGATTAATGGTAAAATTAGCCGGGTTTGATGCCTGTGCATAAAACTCCCATTCTTAAAGCTGGGCCCTTGGTGTTAAGAGCTTTTGGCTGCAGCCTCTCATACATGCTAGGTGCTATGAGCCCAAGTGAGAGTGAGAGAAAAAGGAGTGGCGTCAGCTCGAATAACACTGAAACTACATTAGCAGCGGTTGTGGTGAAGGCAAACTATAGAGATGCTCATGAATTTCAAAGATTGTAAATTTTCTGAATATACATCATAGAAGAAAAGAAAGTAAGCCGTAAGTCTTCTTTCCTGTGTCTCAGGTAATCAGAATTCAAAAACATGAACAGTCTTGCCCTCGGGTCCTTATGTCACGTCTACGGTGTGGTGTCCATGAGATGTTATGGAACATAGAACAAAATATTGGCATTTTAATATATATGCTATTCACTTCAACCTGAATTGATACACAAACCTATATCGTGCACCTTGCTCTTACTTGCTTTATTCATTAAGTTTATCTACAGTGTTATATAGGTTGTTCTTTTCCTTTCCATCTGTCTCTCATCAACTGGTTGGACATTGCAGCTTTACCCAGATTTGCTCCTGAAAAGCCCGCTTTGTGTCTAGTTTCAATTAGAATATGTTGATGCTGATATCGATGCCAAAGAGAAGGCAGAGAGAGATAGAGGGGAAGAGAGCAGAACCTGAAAAACAAGAACAACTTGTCCTGCATGTCACACTTAATACTGAAATTATACTCTGACCTTGTTAGTTTTAAAACAAGCCTATTCGTTTTGAATATAAATAGTCCTACTGGCACAGGCATGGCGATAATGATCTGTAATGTTCTCCAACCTGAGCATAAATATTAGGTGATTCAATTTTCCTGTGGAAACTCAAGATGCAGTCTCAGGTTTTTTTAAGACCAAGTCAATGCAGGGTTTCATGCTGCATTTATTATCTTCTGGATACACAAGATGCACACACATGTAAGATGTAAGAAAATAAGACTGCTTATATGCTGCATGTATACATTCTACACATACTATGTTATTAATTACTCTGCGGATAGCACTAGCTTATGTGTGTGTGTATGCAGTGCATGTGTGTCTGTGTTAAGCCATTAAACAGCCACCTCCCTCCCAGGTTCATGTGGGGAGAGTTCTTACAAGCCTTTGTCTCCCATCTCCACCATCTCATATTTATGTCACTGCAATTAGGCGCTCTGCTGAAGGCGTGTGAGCCCACACTGGGTGACATTTCTCCTCCATAGGCCTGTTTGCCCTATTTTACCTAAGGCCTGCTGTGTGTGTGTATGTGTGTGCAGGAGGAGAGAGAGAGAGAGGCAGAAAAGAGACTCTGCCATCTTCACTGCAAATGGAGTTCTGAGGACTTGTTGAGGTCAAGTGCTCCTGCCTTTTGTTGCAGCCTGGATCGAAAAGCCTGGAAGCTTCCTTTACTTGTAAATGTTGCCTTTGTCCTTGCTGTGTCTCGTCTGTACACCGCACAGAGTGGCAATCTCGCTGATGATCAGAGGCTAACCAGAGAGCTAAGGGAGGGCAAGGAAAGAGAGTGGGAGACAAGAAACAGAGAACCAGGCGCTATGGACCAAGGATGCAAAGAAGAGAGGTGGAAAGATGAATGAGTTGAAATGAAATGGAGAAGCATACAGGAGAAAGGTGCAAAACATTATGCAAAGCATCAAGCGAGACAAGTAAAGCAGAGCCTGTCGCATTGCTTTTTACAAATTCCTGACAGAAAAAACATCCATATTTAGCTTTTTGAACATATGTTGTATATCCGCAGGAGCAGGAAGTGTAACGGCCAGCACTTCGTACCTTACAGGATGTATCCTGTAAAGTACCTCACCCTCACAAAGACAGAGCAAGGAAATTAAGGGCCAGGAGGGTAAAAAAGCGGAAAGGAGGGCGAAGAGTCAGAAATGTAGAAAAAAAGTTGTGGGAGGGAACGGAGACGAGGTCAGACAAAATAGTGAGAGACTCAGGAGAAAAGACTGGAGGACCGCCCATGAGGAAAAAGAAAGAAATGAAAATCAAGTGAAAGAGAGTGCAGGATCAGGGTCACAAGATCATGTGGATACCTATGGATACTACAAACCTGCAGATGGCTGACACAGCAGTAACATCACTTATTTGATTAAAGGATAAGTTTGACTTTCTGTCATAACAACAATAGTCGGTCACCACGGAATACGAAACAGGTTTTTCTTTCTGTAATAGTCCTCCTGTCCACACTGGCGTGAGAGATCCTCAGTATGATGGACAAACTCCTCAGTCCTTGGTTTCTGAGCAAAATATATTCAGTTTACCTGAAAGAAGTTCGCATGGGCCCATCAGTCACTTGAGTTCATCCCCAGGCACCTAGTACACGTCATCTTTCAAGGCGGACGTGACGGTGTGAACTCGTCTTTTAATAATTAAAAGCGGTTTGAAAGTTTTCAAATCTCAGCTCATGAGGATGCTGTGCTCGATTAAAGTTACAGACTTTAGTTCTGGAAACCCAAGGACATACTCTCTTAATGCATTATTTGGCGCGTACATTCTTTAATACCGTCCTCTGATGCTGTTTACCAGTACAGCTGAATACACATTTATATCCTATAACTGGTGCAGAAGGTATATCTGAATGTACACGTGGTGAGCTGCATATGTCTGCTGATCAGATGTGAGTCTGACGAAAGCTTTAGAGATACCAAATCCACCCTAGGCCAGAGGTGATGGCCTTCTCCGTCATATGTAAAGTAATGCGCTTGTGTCTTAGTCTTGCTAGCATGGCAGGCGGTAAGTGCATTGAAATGAGTGGCTGTGTAACACCTTTTCCCGATGTCTGTGGCTTTGATGCTCGTGTGGAGGAGGGAGGGGAGGAGGAGGGCACGGGTGAGGGGGTGGACACTAATAGGCAGAGAGAAAAGGAAAGGAAAAGAGCATGATGCAGTGGGCTTCAAGGATCAGAGATTTCAGCATGAGTCGGAGAGTTTCTTTTTCCCCTCATCTTTTCCACGTTAATGGTCACACTGTTGTAGTCTCTCTGCTTTTCTTGTTCAATCAAGTGTTTTTAAACATTCTGACAAACAACATTACGGTATTAAGTGCAGAGGAAACCAAAGGCAAACACTGCATGAATTGACAGATGTAGATAGAAAAGATCTTACCTCAGACTGCGTTTGTGCTCTCGGCTCTTATACGGATCCTGCAAACAGACCCCGGTCGCGATCATAAGGCGTCAAAGACAGGGGCTATATTTGATTTTTCTGGGCCAGTTAGAATAGGTCAATGAGGCCAGCATATAACCACCTGGACCAAGAGTTCACTGGGTATAAGATTTCTTCTGTTCATCTGAACTCAAATGACTTTGGTGTTTTACAGCTCTTCACAGGGGTTTCTTTATCTTAAATCTATTCCAGTTCCACAGATACTAAGTTCACTACAGACCTTGATGGTTTAAGCTCAGGGAAAAAACTTTTATAACGAAAACTCAAGTTAAGATTTTCTTGTCAAATTTAGCAACGAATATTTTTAATTATTTATAGGTGGTGATAATGGAAAATCAGATCAAATTCAAAGATATAGTGGGTTTTGTCAGTCCCCAAACCCCCTTTTCACCACAGATTGTTATTGTTTTGTTGTTGGGTTTTGTCTCTTTGAAGCCACTACTGCAGATTCTACAAGGGAGTCAGCCACAACCACACATGTCCCTGTATTACTAAAAAAAAACTAATAGCCATTAAAAATATATGAATCCTGGGTTACAAAGTATAAGGAGATTACATGTATTACCTATCTCGTGAAATGTATAGAAGTCAGTTTCATTTAATACTGCAACATTAAAAGAGTCAAAAGTGTTTACCAGTAAAACAACAAAAGCTATTTTAACAAATCCTGTTAAAAAACACCAGCAACTGTGAGCTTTAGATATATTGTTCTCATTGTCAAGGAATTATGTAATGACCGGAGAACAGTCAAAGAGAACTTTTGATAGAAATGAAAGGATGCAGAGAGCTGGTGGAGTCAAAAGTGGTCTAAAGAAAACATCATGACAACAAGTAATTACTTCTTTCAATTGTTTATTCATTGCTACAATTTGATGTTGATAGATTTAACCATAATAAAACAAATATGACTTACAAAGAAAATAAATAAAGACAGTCTAAATTTATACTACCATAAAAAACAATTTACTTCAATTTAAATTCATTACACTCAAATAAAATCCAATTTGGCACTCTAAATGAGCTATTCTTATTTGATTGTAGCGCACTGGGTGGAAGATTGTTTTTTGGACAGGTATTGTTTTGTTGGTCGCGTGGTCCCAAATGACACCATTAAGGCTATTCCTTGGTTTATTAGTTTTACAAAACCAGGGATTACGTAATGTGTGTCCTGCTCTCGGGAGTTATCATATTTTTAGATCTGTAGTTCTTGTGTCGTATCCTGCCTGTTTTGTGTGCTGAGATGTTCTCTACCTGCACATGGGTATACAGAACTGAGAGACTAAAGTAGTCCGTTCGCTGTTGTGACAAAGGGGTTGGTGTGCATGTACTGGTGTCAACCCTGAGCTGTTTTTACAGAAGTAGAAGTACCTTAGCCCCACCCAACACGTTGCACCCTTATGTCTATTTCAAGTTTAAATATCATGTAAATGCAAAGTTTAGAACCATATGGTTGTGGTATTATGTAATAAATTGGGAGTGTGTTTTTACATACACACTTTAATTATGTTTCTTTGGGTGTCATCAGGGTGCCTCTCCTGACAGTCACCGTGCAAACATTTAACACAGCGCAAACATTTTAAAGATGCACTGCCAGTGAGCCAGAGGAAGTTACATACCTGCATGCGACTATATCTTTATTTTAGTTCTCGGCCCTAATTGTGCATGCAAATTGAGTGTGACTTTGATTTTTGACAGACAAACAGCCTGATAACCGTCTCGCACCTTCAAGCGGACAGGCGTGCAGGTGGTGGCGATACACACTTTTACAGGCTGCACCGCGGCCTCTCAGTCAGGCCTCGGTGGAATTGGTGAATCGGCACCTCTCACTCCAGCTGTTCTGTTTTACTAGCTTGAAAGAGGACCTGTCATTTTGTCGCACAGAAATGAATTGATCATGCCACAGGATTTAAGCCTTGCTTAAAGTCAGACGCCAGTTTGTGCTCAGTTTTTGCTATTGGCTTCAATTCTGAGATGCATCCGGTGAGATTCCACTGATCCTGAAAATGTTTCGACCAATCAGCCGAGAACATTTAGATCATAGCATGACTCATCGTCTCTCAAAACCACTCAAAGCCCTGTGATTAGTGTATTTGTCAAACAGGTGTAGAATGTCTAAGGTGATATTAAAGATATTGACATTAAGATTTTAGGTGCCCAAGCGGCGCCCAAATACCGTTCCTCCTAACTTAACTCTGAATTGGAATCAAACACTGATGAGCTGGGAATGACTAACAAAACTGAACAATAGGCGTTCAATTAGGCGTAACACATACATGTATGTCTGTGTGTGTGTGTGTGTGTGTGTGTGTGTGTGTGTTGGTGCAGAGCTATGGTGGACCTGCTCCTTGTTTTGAGGTGAGAGAGTCAGGTGTTTGTCAGTCACTTTTCTGTTTTCCATTTCAGTACATCAGTGCAAATGTCAGTACTCGTGACTTCATCCCAAAACGAACTGACCGCACCTCTGTTGCCGACTTGCAGCTAAGCCTGCTACCCGCACATGGACGCTAAATATCCTGATGCACATGTAGTGGTACCTTGATAACACAATATTTGCGCCAATTCCTTTCTGTTTGCGATGTGAAACCACTGTCTTGTTTTTGCTACTCCATTATATGATTTCTCTCTTTCTGTCATTGTGTTCATTGACCGTACACATGATGAGTGGACTAAATGGCAGAGCTGGCTGGCCAGTGCAGACAAGCAGTTACAAATTAATCTGAAAACACAGAGCCTGCGTACTCTGAACACACACTAAATTACAGCGTCTTTAACGCTATTACTGCAATTTTACCTCTAGCTGTGATTTCTTTTTTTATTTCATTTCTTCAGCCTCCTCCAACTTCATGCCTTTTTCTGTCTCACCTCCTTCCCGTGCTTTACATTAGGCTGCGGCGTCGCCTGAGGACAGTGAGGGAGGAGGCAGAGTAAATCAGTCAGGAGGAGCTCGGCCTTTTCACTCCGGTGTCCGGGCATCACCTGCGTTGTCCTCGCTGGAAACGAGTGTGGTGCTGATTTGCATGATTACACAGCATTCAGCAGACAGCCAGCGCTTCATTACTCACTGCAGACGCACACAGGATGATTACAGGAAGATGCGTGATGCCACACACAGACAAACACACACACATATAAGCACCTACGCCCAGACACAAAAGCACACACAAATACTGTACATCAGAGTAATTCCATCTGACACTGTTTGCAGCTGAGCGGTGGCAAGGATGACGACACACCCGGGCACACATGCGCATACATTGTCTCACTGGTTTGAAAACTTGCGTTTAAGGAATCTTCAGGTATTTCAAAAGATATCACTATCACTCTGAGCCGTGTTGCCCCTCGCTGACTGGCCTGTATAATCTCACTGCTGGGCAAGCATAAAAGGACAGCAGTGCTGCTGCTGCTGTTGGCTGCAGAGCATCAGTGGACAGGTACATGACTGATCTCTGTACAAGGAAAGAGGGACAATCAATACAGAGCTATTGAAGCCCTGGATCGATGAAAGGCCAAAGGATTCACAATGCAGAGGCCACCTCCCAACACCCTTCCCATTGCTTCATGGTGTGAGAGCAGCGCATTAAAGCTTGTAAAATGTGCAAGTGAGTGTGCGTGTGTACAGGCTATTTGACAGGGAGAGAAAAAGTGAGCTTTGCTTGTGGCATCTGCGCAGATATATGCCTGAACATCCCCATTCTCGGCTGTCATTGGAGAGTATGAGCGTTCATGTGTGTGTTTTACCGTCTCAGAGGTGCCAGGACAGCCCACCTTTGTGAGCACAGCGTGGATCAATAACTGCTAGGCAAATTTATAGCACAGATGGCACCTTGGGCTGGGGGGGGTGGGGGTGTTGCGCAGTCTTCCAGGAATTACAGGTTTGTGGGAGATTTACACCTTTAGGTTACTTACTGCTAAACATGCCTGCGATATTGTGTAGCATAAAGGAAGAGGGTGATATAAGTAATGCTGTGCGGCTACACCAGGCTTGGATTAATATGGCTTAACTTGATCATTCCAGTGAGGATAAGCTAGGTGCCATATTAACGTACAAAGGATTGGAGCACTAGGAGGCGGGTTGCTGAAATTCAAGTATTCACCGTGATCAGAAGGTGATTCAAGGTGAATTCTGAGGTGCAGATGCAGCATTTATAAACTCACGCTATCACATGTTCGTGTGCGTGTGATTATGTGCAACAGCACCCACGTTTGCATATCCTGTTTCGAGCCTTCCATGAGCGCAGACTTGCTCTTTGAAATCACCAAGGCGCAGACTGTGTTTTCACTCCGCTCCTATTCAAGCAGCCGTTCCGCTTTGAAGTCCAACATGAGGCTTTTATCTTGTTATCTTGTTATTTCATTGTATTCCCCCCGCGCGATGCCATGCTACATCCCCGTGGGGGGGGGGGGGGGGGTACAACAAATACCCAGGGCCATCCCTCTCATCCATAACACACGGCCGACAATGACGGCTGGAGAGAAGCAGGGAGGGGGAGAAAAAACAAAAAGGTCCATTTTCGTGTTTGAACTAGAACAGAGGGGAATTTCCAGTTGACCATATACTGTAATGACGAGCCTAATTAATCAGATGCATAATTCATGGGAAGGAAACGTGTGCTGTGGAAGTGGAGGGGGTGGGTGGTTGGTGGGTGGGGTGGGGTGGGGGGGGGGAGACAGGACTGCATCATCAGCACTTTCTTGGAGAGAAGATGGAGAAGAGCCCCGGAGCGTGTATTTGTGCGATAACAAACACGCTGTGCATGTGCTTGACCCGCACACTCCGACAAAAATGTCATTGTGGGCAAAGCATGGGCTTGAATAATGAAATGAAAAGGAAGTATGCTGACGAGCGTTTCAGTCCCCACTGACCCTAGAGAACAGTGATCACTCATGACTGACAAAGATCAAAAAAAAAAAAAAGAGCATCATGGATCAGCCTGTAATGAGACGCCTTTGGGTGCCACTGTCTGAGATCTGTAACTAGATATAGGGGTCGTGTTAAAGGTCTTTGAATGATGCTGAAACTCACATGGGCCTAAAAAGTCACCTCATGCAGCTCAGACAGAGTACGGATTTCTTTGGTCAACTTTGGCTTTACAAAAAACAGGAGAGGCATTCAAAAATGGTCAATGAAAACAGTCTTCAACCCGTATAATGATGCTCCTTTCATGTTTTCTATTAGTCAGCCAGACTTTGGTGGGAATTGTCATTTGTTCTGCTCCAGCTCTCCTCCAGGTTTCTCTCCCCTGCCGGCACAGAGGCAGGTCTGTTAGCTCTGTGTGTGGAATTATTTTCATTTCACCTGCCGCATATTTCCAAGCGCGGCTTCGATCGCCCGGTTGTTACGGTACAAATTAGGCAAGGTCAGCTTGAGCCGTTGCCATGGAGACAGGGTTACACCAGGAGATGATCTGGTAGCCTATCGTCGTCTCTCGAGTACGTGTGTCAGTGAGGATGTTCTTCAGATTTCATCGCCATGTCAGATCCAACAGTTTACCTGTAAACAGTCTCTGTTCACAATTTCATTCAAGGCATGTCTTCTCTCAATGTTCCAAGCTCAAGTGTCTCTCTCTCTCTCTACACTTCATATAAAAAATAATGCAAGTCACTCTGCAGGAAAATTTCTACTTCCTGTTTTCTTTTGTTTTATCCTCGTGATTCTCCCCATCCAACTACTTCTTCTTGAGCTTTCAGAGAGAGAGAGAGGGGAGACAGCACAGGGGACAGGCTTGTCCTCACTCCAACGCCCACAAAAGGGCTTTGATGCTCAGGTGGGAGGACTGAAAACTCTCACTGGCTGTCACCCCGGTTTCCTGGCTCCGGGTGGTTCATCTAGGAGCCAGAACTGCAAACGCTGCAGGAAATAAAGAGGGAAAAGAAAAACGAGGAACATGAAGGAAGAGATAGTCGGAGAGAAAGACGGAAAGAAAGCTGCTGGGCTGTTACTCGTCGATTCAGAGCCCATTCCTGTGGTGGAGCCATCTGCTGAGGGAAGGAGAGAGACGGAGTGGAGTACAAACACAAAAGCACGAGCCACTCTGGTTCCATCACCACTGTTGAGAATGGTGATTGTACAACGTGCAGGTGAAACCGCTGAATGCCTCACTGAACCCAGACGGTCTAAAAATACACAAAACCCAAAAAAATAAGCAGTTCCCCCC
>BRZM01000284.1:77261-90116 GCA_033238685.1 Lates japonicus | reverse complement strand
CTATACTGTCCACGTTTCATGAGAGAAGACAATCCCAGCTCCGCTCTGGGATTGCTTTTAGCATTACAGAGAAATAGAACCAGTTGTCAGCACTACAGTTAGCAAAGCCATATGCATATATTAGAACCTACTATATATAGAGAATGTTTTGCATTGCTGTGATCCCAAAAGCAATAGGGGATGAACATTGAAAGCTGTGGCCATGCTCCCAATGTGTCAATCACTAAACTTGAATTTGATGATGGACATTTAGTGCGAGGCAGATTTTAGTAAATATTCCATCAGTGTTAGTTCTCAGTTTTCACATTAACTGGCTTTGTTGCTATTTCTTCTTAATGTTCCTGCCAGTGTTTTTTTTTCCCCCCATAATGCCACTGAACATATCCAGTTTAACCCATCTCATTTAGTTTAAATGTCAGACATTAAGTAACAATCTTATTATAATTGTTGTGTCATGAGGATAACTGGGAAGACCAAGAATTCGAAGTGCAAATACCAGCACCAAAGTGTGTGTGTGTGTGTGTGTGTGTGTGTATATATATATATATATATATATATATAATTTTTTAAACTAAGAATTGGAAGTTGTTTTTAATTATCATTTTGTAAACCATACTTCTTGTGGTATAATCATGATGAGTCTACTTTTGTAAGTGCTGACAATATCATGTCCAATTGATGACTCTAACATATGTTAATTATGTTGTAGCCCAGAGGACTCAGAGACATGAGATCTGTTTTTTTGGCTGAGGGATGTGACTTAATATCACAGACTAAACCTGCCACCATCATCATCAAAGAGAGCGAGAGAGGAAGAGAGAGAGAGAATCTGGTTGTGTTTGTGGTGGGTGTCTCTAGGGGGCGAGTTTAGCCAAGTGTCCCGCCAGAGCACTTCCATCAGTTTCTAACTGTGACACAGTGTGATCATCTGGCTCTAGTGGATATTTATAACCCCCAGTCAGCTCCAGCCCTCTCCCCCTTGGCCACCCACCCCTCTCTGCCTCTGAGCCCCGCCTGCCCTTCCCCAGGGCTTGACGTGCCGTCCCTCCTCCCCTAGCCACGGGAGAGCGAGCTGACGGATCCAAGCAGCAGGCGCAGCCTGTCACAAACACAAGGGAGAAACAAGGTAGTTCAGAGCAAACAAACAGGAGTCTTTCCTGTGCTCTTCATTCCCCCTCTGTCCAGCTTCTCTTCTTCTTCTTCACCCTCATCCTCCTCTTCCTCTCTGTACCGTCTCTTAGATGAAGATCATACCTGCTAGGTCCACAGAGTGGGGTTGCTGTGGTGTGTCTGTCTCTGTGTAACCATGTTTGTCTGTCTGGCTGCTGTCAGTGTTTTTGGCAAACACACTGTGTGAAGTCTTGTTGTGTTCCCAGTCGCAGCACATACTCACGCAAACACGACAGAGACACACACATTCACATTTAACAAACAGCAACTCTACTGCCGCACAGACTGTTCCATATTTAAACCTGTCCACAATGTGATTGTCATGAATTATGAGTGAGGTTGGCTGCCTTCTATATTTTCCTTTATTTGATGGTATGAGATAGAAGTGGGCGAGGGCAGTGGGGGCACGTCAACCCCCTTCTTGGCAACTTTAGAGGTGTCTTTCCTGTCTGTCTTATTATCAAGGATGCCAACAGCAGGAGCAACTTGTAAAGTGTATTTTATTCAAACGCTTTTAAGTTTATGTGTGAACGACAGCCATGCGTGTCTATCTGGGCTATTTCAGATAGCTGTGAAGCCATGACCACTGCTATCGTTCTGCACAAGCCCAATGAGGAAGCAAGCGAGTTATTGCTGTGTCAAAAATAAAGATAGGGCTTTAAAGTTATGGTTTTTACTGTGTCATCAGCTAGTTGTGTAGTTTTAGGAAAAAGTTAAAGATATTCAAAGTAATAGGTTTGGAGGGTGACTGCCTTCCTGTCATTGCTTTATTGGTTTGACTCTTTCTCCAAATGAGTTGTTCGCCAAGAATGTAATGCCCATTCTCAGTGATAATACTAAGTGTACTGTTGCAATAAGATGAAATGAGTCACAAAAGACACTCAGATAAGTAGTAACACAATGAAGGTACTTTTCCATGCTGCTAAATTGAAACTGAGAGATACTTTTAGAATAATAGTCTAATAGAGATAACAGCTACAGCTGAATTTGGACAGTATTGATAAGATTATTTTGTCTTCTAGGTTTTTAGACGAAGAAAGTACATATTTGCAATGTGTGACAACAAAGCTTGGTATACTGTCACTGTATAGAGTACATGAGAGTGCAGTCTAATATGTCATAAAGATCTGAAATGCTGAAACAACCACAGAAGAAGACTCTCAGTAGTAGCTCCAGGGTGGGGAAAACAGCAGGAATTCCTGCTCGACGCCCTTTAAACAACCCCAGCCACACCCATGTTATCCCACCTCACCCCCCACCCCCTGACTGAGAGCCCACCTGTTACTTATTGTGCCCAGGTTAACTCCCCTCAGCTCCTCTACCCATTCTCTCTGTGCCAATGAATGTTTTCAAGCCCCAGGACCCACTTCCCGCCTTGGTGGTTTTGGGGCACCTAGTCTCCTGATTGTATTTTTTGGCACCTGGAGAAAACACAAGAGGCAAGGTAAGAGAGCCACAGGTTGCAGGATTTTGAAACAGCAGAGAGTAACACCTTAGTGAAGTCTTCAAAGTAGGTGGATAATAGAGGAGTGTTTGCTCTATCTCCACCTTTGTCTGTCAGACTGGAGTAACCTGAGTTAACTTGGTACATGCTCATTTTAGAAAAGCATTAATGTTATCAGCAGCAAAGGATAAATTTGTGTATATTTAATGTCTGGTCATGTGTATCATGTTTGCTATGTTTGTTTCCATTACTTGATACCGAATTAAGAGGTCATATTACTAACTTGTATGAGCTCAAAACACCTGCCAGTATTAACGTGTTTACTCCTCATTAATCGTTCGTGTGTAACCTTGAAACCCTGTCAGTCCATTGCACACTAACAATATGATCAGAAATTGCCAACAGACTTTTTATTATGATTTGACTGCCATGTTACCTGCAGGACTGAAGTATCTGTTCTTGCTTAGCTGCAAAGGATTAGTACTGGTACTTTCAGGCGGGGCGTGAGAGATAACTAATTTGGCTCATGTTGCACCAACAGGCTGTGTGTGTCTGTGTGCACAGATTAAAAATCAGTCCAGTCTCACCTAGCACAGACTTGGCTGATGTTCCTTTGTTGCACTACAGAATGGCTGCTGGTTGCTATTACAACAATGCTTCCGTGAGGTCCCTCCCAAACCTGTTTTAGTCATGTTTGGTCTGGATCAAGGTCTGTTGTTTGTGTGTGCGTGTGTGTGTGTTGTGTGCCAGAGGGCCTAGTGTCTCTTCAGTAAGATGGTGTGTCTTAGTACTGGTTTTGTGCACCTGCTGGGCTAGAGGCACCAGTCCCCAAACCAGCTGGCAGCCTTTGAGCCAACACAGCTACACAAAGAGACATGGATGGCGTGTATGTTTAATGATGCCATGATGACTTTGTCTACCATTTTACCCTGAAGAAACATTTAACCTGTATATGCGTCCTCTTAATCTACACATAAACGATAGCTTTTTGTTGTGTTTGTCTGAACTAAAATATCTTAATGACTGTTGGGTGGATTGCTATACCAAGTGCCTGATATACAATCTGCAAATGTACTTGTTTACATTTCATAACAATCAAAAGTTATTCACAAAAGTGTGTACCAAATATTTAATGTTAGCAAAGTGTGACTCTTATGACTTTGATGATCTGACTCTTCCTTAACGTTACCATTAGATTGTAATTACGTTTCTAAATATCAATGATATAGCAATCAGGGTTCAGTGTTTGTTATTATATCTTTTAAAATGAAAGATTGAGGATGTTATACGAGAGAAAGTGTCACATAATGTAATCTAATCTAAGATAGCTGTGTTTGAAAGGAATGCAACTGTAGTGAGAAGGACATATGAGGAAACTGGACTGAGATATGCAATAGTTTATGTGTAACTCAGCTTCAAACTTGAGTCAGGAGGGGGTGGTAATAAAAACAAAACTTTATTTTACTGAGTAAATAGACATTAAGCACTCTATGTGTTAATGTCTAAGGCAATAATATGATCAGTATTGGCCCAGGATAGAAAGATGCTACTACAGATGGATTTTGACACAGCTAAAATTATGCTGAAGGTAATATTAATAATAATTTAATTAGTAATATTAATTAAAAGATAATGACGAATATTTGACAGCTAATGGCTCCATATAACATACTGTTTACTCTACAGCAATATTACAATGTTCTGTCTGTTTTATTGTATGAGGTACTGAAGAGTTACATGCAGCTGCTGTCCCTGCTGATCTATGGTCTTCGTGGGGATTTCTGGTCTTAACTGTCCCCCCTTTCGTTGGCGTCCATTCTGCATGATGACAGCTCTGTCCTCTGTCCACTCACTGGCTCCTCAGCTTGAGCTATCACTTATTATGACAGTGAGAGCAGATACAGCACCACTGGGATGTTATCCACTTCTGAGCGCTGTTAGCTCAGATTCAGATTCAGTCTGCTGTGTGGTCCGTGCAGAGGTGGGAACATGTTAACATTCTCTTCCGTCCATGTCGGAATGAGGCCGTATAAAAGGTCATGAGGGAAGGGGGCGTGGCCAAGTGAGACTGTAAATACTCTTTGCCACACACAAGGTGCATCAGGTGGCATTCACTCACTGAACTTTGACCTATCATCTGTGTTTGTTTTCCCTTCCTCATATTGCCAAAGTTGGCATGTCAACCCCAGGGACCTAGCAAGATATACTGTAACAGATTTTCAAACTCACACTTCACATATTCAGGTGAACAACATTTACAACATATCAGATGTAAGATTTGTAGTGAGTGATGGGTGTTTTAGGCCTCTGGGTTTTCCCCACATTGTTAATGGGACATTAGATTGCTTTGTATAATTGTTCAGTAAAGAATTTTCATAACCGGTATTCTCAGGCACAACAGGTCTAACAGGTGGCTCTTCTAGCTAAAGAAAGCTCACACACATCTTTGTCATACGGGAGCTGCGAGCTGAGAATCTGTCGAGTCATTTTTTACAACACTGGTAAAGTATAACATCCTGTTTGACATGCTAAGGCCATGGGTGCTGTTTAATCACACATGCTGCCAAACAAATGCAGATGAATGTTAGGCCCTCACAGAGCTGTGTGGGCCGAGGCGGTTGAGTTGCTGGCTGTGGCTTTGGCCTGGTTTGTGGAAAAGCCAGCATTCTTCCTGGAAACAGCCACAGCCAGGCTCCCACTCTAGAACAGTCCAGCTTCTACTTACTGTACACCAGTATGTGTGTATTTTTTTTCCATGATTGTATATGAGCAGTCTAGATTGCCCACAACACTGTGACTGCTACTAGGGAACCTGTAGGCATGAGTCATAAGATAAACAGTGAACTTATGCCTCAGGGGCTCAGAGAAGCCCAACAGGGCTTTGGATACCATTCTCATGTCCTCTGGGAATAGCGAACAAACCCTGTTGAGAGACAAATAGCCACATGGAGCACATGCAGGCTGTTCATTTAGAGTTGATTTTATTTATGAGCAGCACTGGGACCATGGAAACACATCCGGTCCTGTGCTGGGAGTTTATTTATACCTCCATTACAGATTTCTCAGCACTCATTAGTCCATATAGTAAACAGTGACATCAGCAGTTTACCTAAAGATGCTAATGTGTCTTGTTCAAGTGTCGCTTTATGACTGTGGTCTTTGTATGCAGTTATACAGTTATACAGTTCATGCACTACAGAAAACATTTGCTCATAATCAAATAATTTCAGTTACATGTTACATGATAAAACTTTCCTCAATCATTTTTCATCACACTTTTTTAGACTGTGTCTCAGTCCAGTTTTCTTTCTCTAGAGGGCAGATCTGTCAACTCTGTCTCTCTCAGTCAGTGTAGTCATGAAACCAAAATTCTTATACTTTAGTACAGTTTCAGTAGAAAAGGTTTAACATAAGAATCTAATTTTAAAGGAATAGTTCAACATATGCTTATTCACTTTGTCTATGGCAGCTTTGAAGCTGGGGCCAGCAGCTGGTTAGCTTAGCTTAGTAAAAGCAGTGGAAATGTGCAAAGGGCCATCTTGGCTCTGTCAAAGGGTAACCCAATCTTAGCAGGGCACAGTGACTACTTGAAGAGTTGTCACTGGGAGTAGCCAAGAAATAGTCTGGCTTCTAACCCTCTTAAAACCACAAACTATCACTTTTACGCTTTGTTTTTATTTTGATTAAATAAACAGGATGCTAATTAATTGGCTTCACAAGTGCTGGTAGTTGGGCTTTGCTCTCTTTGGACAGAGGCCGTTAAACTAACTGGCTTTTCTTTGGTTTTCTTACAGTTTATAATGTTAAATCTATGGTTGTATTAGACAATTACGGACAACACTGCAATAAAGTGCTTAATGACAGCACTTGATTAAATTGATAATAATAACAAACTTTTAATGAATAAGTTAAAGAAGAATACACTATGTTGTTTTCTTAATGCCACAACACACTGGTTAGGATTTTATCCAGAAATCCCACAACTATGGTGGAATATTGACACAATCTTAACTTTAAATTTTGAATAAGTGGTCTGCACCTTTGTTTAATGAGGTTGCAAGAATATGATACCAATTCAGTAACATTCCACATGCTATAATTATAGCCTAGCAAAAATTTGCAACTTGTTATTAACAACAAATGTAGTAAGTCTACTCAGGGTCAAAAAGAATGATGTTTGCTGTAAAGAGAAACCAAGCAGGTCGATCAGAAATGCCGCTCTGTGATTGACTGTGGTCAGTGCAATGAGTGAGGACATCAGAGAGCTTCCTATGTCAGAGGTCAGTGTCCTGTAAGAAGAGAACACAGCATATTTAGGTCACTTTCCCTTTTAAATGTGACCTAGGAACAGCTCAGCTGTGCCCTGTCGTAAATTGTCCCGTCCTTTAGTTGACTGGCGACAGTAGGTGTGTGTGTCAGCTGGAGCATACTGCTTCCTTCGAACAGGCATAAAATCATTACTCTGTGATCTAAACATTGCTAGGGTTTAGAGGGTTTATTGTTTGTGGCTTTATTCTTTACAAACATATCATTCCTTCTGCAAGTGATGTAGCTGAGTATGTGATTCTTGTGGATTTTCAGATTGGTTGAAGAAGGCCCTGAGGACAATGAAGAACTAATCATTATAATATCATGAGAGACTCATTCAGGACTGCATTCAAACTTCTGAGTAACATGACCACAGCCACGTAAATCATTACACCCTCGGGCTCTCAGACACCTCCCTTTTTTAATGCTTGTATGAAGCTGAAATATAAACACTGACACTGAGCAAATGTCACTGATAAATAGGTGACATTAGGGCAGTACAGTTCTGACAGTGAACTTTTTTTGAGGCTAATCTTAAACTCACGCAAAACTCAGGTCAAGTTTTATAATAGCTTTTAGTATATATAGTATAATAGTTAACATTAAGCAAATATGCATCACTGGATAACTGGAATTCTGCTGTTAATCCTCAACCTGACTGGAAAAAAATAACTGGTGAAAATAATTAGAAGTTATTGAGCAACATGGTCATTGTGTATGGATCTAATACGCAACATGATACTTCGTAAATGAATGACAGGATGAGCACATGATCAAGGATGACATGAAAATTATGTTGAATTACCTGTACTCGTCTGTTATCTTTCGTTTTGTCCTTAAATGAGGGGGGCAGGGCAAACTGTGCAGCTCTCATCTCTGAAAGTGGTTCCTGTTACTTTTTAAGTCTCCTTACACCAGCTGGCACAGTGTGTCTGCAACAGAGGGCTTCTAGGGGATCTTCCTGTTCTTCTTGTTCCATCAGAATCATAATGGCTGCATTGTGGAACCCTGAGCGAGGGAATTACCTGCATGAGATGAGCTCGTACGCAGAGAGAATCAGATATCTGTACAGTAAGATGTGTTGTACAGGTGAGTGGAGATGTGGACTGTGTGGGGAGGAGTTTATTGGTGTGTGCTGTTTGTAGCCTGGTGAAACCACATGGTTGTTACTACCAGAGTCACGCTCAGAGAGACTGAACAGAAGTTACACGTTTTAGATTAAATATTGGCTTCTCTCTCTCTCTCTCTCTCTCTCTCTCTCTCTCTCTCTCTCTCTTTTTAAGTGTTTAAGACAATTATTTTGTAGTATGCTGGTGAAAACACTAATACCCTACAATATTCATCTTATACAGAGTTGCTTCACTTAATAACATTGCTTCTACTTTTTCCATATCCGTATCAGTTTATCTGTCCTCTGCTGTCAGTAAAATGTACTTTTATATTTCTTCACTTTAAACGTTTTCTTAAATGTGTAAATGCATTTGTTTAATTTAAAAAGTGAATATTTGTGCAACATTTTTGAATGAATATTTAAAAAGATTCTGTACATTCTAAGCAATACTGCACCAGGTAAAATCGAACTTGACGTGTTAAATTAACTAGGTATAGATAAAAAGTGTATATAAGAATGTCTTTATTTTAAATTTCCTTTTTATATTTATACTTTGTAGGAACTTGTATTTTTCCTTACCTTGTATATTCACTTCAGCTGTGCATCTCACAACCTGTTTAATTACAGGCTCCTTTTGTAATAAACAAACAGATATTTGCCTCCAGCTCCTGCCATTGCAATATATCACATGATAAAATTAGTGAAGAACTGTCTCACACAATGCATAGCATACATTGCAACCATCCATAACTACTTCGGCACACCTGTGTATGGGATTGTGGGAACTGTCTCTCTGTGAACTGTGAGGTGGAGTAACGTGCCTGAAGATAATAGGTAGTATGATATAATAAGTAATAACAAATATGTCAAATAAAAGAAATGCAGCCCTTTAGATTTCAGTTGGTAGGCTCATTGTTCAATGTATATGAGGTTATATTGTTTAAAGCAAAACCTTATAGTATTGTCTTGTTGTAAATGAGTAACTACAGTCGATTTGAAGTGGTTTTTATTGTTAGCTCCAGGCAGCATTATATTTATTAACAGGTTTAAAAACAGCATGTCCACACTGATAGTGTCAGATTTTATCTAAGGAAAGTTATATGTTGGCTGGAAATAAGAACATACTATACATGAAGAACAATGGCTCACTTATATTCATCTACAGCATATTCAACAGTCAAGCATGCAAATAAATAGTGTATCATTAACTACAGTTTATGAATGTGTTTCTGATGGTTTTCTGAGGAAGATTTTCCATTGACCATGGTTTTGTTTAAGGAGGTATAGTATTTAGTATTAATCTTACGGCCACATTCCTACATATTGATGTTTTTGGGAACATTTTTATTTTAGGTCACTGTAATACTAGTTGTAAGACTTTTTTTTATTTGGAGATCTTTTTAGTTCTTAGTTTTCCTTTTTTTTTCATAGCAGCAAAGCTTATTCTATTTGGGAAGCTTTTGGGTGTGGTTGTGCTCTGGCTCCATCTAGTGGTCAAGTGATTTCACTGCTTTGCCTTCAGTTAGAATAAGAGAAGACTGTGGTGGGTGGAGGACGGTGTTGTCCTTTCCACATCAAATCAGTCAGTTATTGGAGACTTCTCCACCTCTGCATCTAAAAATACATCCATGAGTAAGAGTCAGTCACAGCTAGCACCAAAGCACATGGTGTTGTATGTTTATAATCGCTACCATAGAAACACATCTCAAGTTCCCTTTTTTCCACATTTACGTGGGGAAACTGCCGAGGCTGAGATAACATATGGACATACCATCTGTCATAATAATGGATTAATAGATCACAAGGGAAATGAGGAACCTTCAGTACATGATCTAGGCTTAGTAATAAGACCAGATATTTCTTGTAGGATCATAGTGTGTAGTTATCACTTATAAATGGTGGTAGCAAAAAATTCATACTAGTTTGTGTGTATTTTAACTTGCCTCTTCTTTTGTTACAGAATCAGTATTTAAATTTTATTTCGAGTAGGGCTGCCATCAATCGATCATCACTGTGTCAGTAGATAAACAATTAATTGACAACTATTTTGATAATCAATTGATCGTTTAAGTCATTTTTAAGTTTTAAAAAATCCACATTTTCCATATGCATTTTGTTATGCTTCATTGCTGATGAATCACCTGATGCTTAGTTTATAGCTGAAATATTTAGTGATTGTTCATTTGTCAGTTTCTGGTACGTCTTTTACAGGAAGAAATCCTCTCCTCCACTGATATATTTTGTTTTTCCAGTTTGTTTGGAATATGAGAAGAAGAAGTGGGTAGTCATAACGAAGCAGTCATAGCCCATGACTAAACAGCAGTGAACAGACAGCATGGCAATAACCACTGAAGAAAAATAAAAAATCAACATGAATATTTTATGTTTTTAAAAAGAAAGTGTGTCATTCACTGTGGAGTGAAGGAAACGAGGCAGAGAAAAGTTGGTGGTTATGATCACATCCAAACCCACAGTCTCAGGCTTTTCAGATTTATAGCTCTGAAAATGCCATTTTTAGTTTGATAATTAAAAACACAGTGATCTGGTCACAAAATACCACTAACACAGCCCTAAATTCTTGCTGAATTACACTTTATTTAGGCACTTCATTTTCTGAACCACTCTGAAAAACAACTTCACTTCTAGTTTCAAGAAAACATCAGAATAGTTTAGTCTTTTGAGTAACATACGAACTTTACATACAGTTAGATATTTTAATTATAGTTGATTTTTACATGAATTATTCTGCACTGCATTTTCAGCACTTTGATTCGAGTAACATGTTTCATTGCTCTCACCTGCAGAGGGTGCCACATGCTGTTTTAAATGTCGTCCACTGTGCAAATCAAACTTCAGCTTCCTCAGCTATTTCCCCAACACCCTGTTGCATTAGAATTCACCAAATTAAACACTAGTGACTGACACAACCCCAGATGTGGGGCTTTCCACAGAGGTCTCTGTAGCTCAGCACCGAGCTATTTTAAAACTCAGCTGCCGTGGCTAATCCACAGGCTTGTTGAGTCTGAGTTAAATTGGGTTTGCAGCTTCATCGTTAGATCTAATTTTGACGACATCATCTAAAGTCTGCTGTCAGGCTGGAGATCTGTGTGGATGATAACTGGACAGTGCATCATGGCAGAACTATGACAAACATCCCTGTGATTAGAGTGAACATTTAGAAACTCCTTTGTGTTCACTGGATGAGTTTTTAAAAACGTTTTCATACAGAAATTCACATTGATCATAATGTATCAAAGTTTTATTAAACATTTGGTCCATTAGCGTGGACATCACTTCTGTATTTATGTAAATAAATTATCCAAATGTAATGACCGTAAAAGTATCAAAATATCAAAAACAAATCCAGTTACTAGAAGTGTAGTGCATTTTACTTGATTTATTTAACATTTAAATAACATAGCCTCCGTGGTCTCATTACATTTTCGTGACTGGAAACAGACCGCCTCTGAAAGTGTATTTAGTGGGAGTCTGTGTTTTATTTTATATTTTTTCTCCTATTTCTGTATTTTCCATTTAAAATGTATTTTTTTTATGGTATCATTTATTCAGGTCACAATAAAAAGGCTTAAAATGTTTTCAGTATGTTTTTTTTCCATGCCAGACTGTTTGAGTCATGTAGTGAGCATCACAGCTCAGGACAATACTGCTTTTGATCTTTATAAATCCCAGCCTTTAAAAGGACAGTCATGCTGCCAGGGATCTCTCTACATGGTGTGTCACTGGTTTTGCCCAACTGGCTTTGTCTGCAAAGCACAGCAGAAACATGATCCGTGTGTGTGCTGTAATTCAGGTAGCAGCTACCCTCCCCTGGCTCTCTTCCTCTCCTTACTCCCCCCTCGCCTCCTCCTCCTCTCTCTTTACTGAACAACTGAGGTGGTAATCCTGGGTGTGTTTAGGCTGCTCCTAGTTTTATCAACATTCCTTTTTCTTGTGTGGTGGCCAGATATTGCAGTAAATGCTTTTAACACTCACCTCCGGTTGACAGAGAGAGACCAGGGGACGGATGAGAAAAAAATGGGACAGAAGGGTAGAGAGAGGAAGGTAACCTAATCTAGCAAACAATCCTTTCTGCAGCTTTTCATCTCACGAAAAGTGAAGTGTTGTCTGTCCTCCTTTATCTAAACCCTGTATTGTTCTGTAGTTATGACCTTTCAAAACCATAATGACACATTCTTAAATTCCTTTGTCCTCTAATTTGTTTACGTTAATGTGAACAGCATCCTCTAATAACCCGTGCGGGCTGATACAAATGGTTTAAACCAGATTGCTCGCATCAGTATACAGTTGAAACATATATGCATGTGTCCTCTGTCGTATGTAACAGCTATTTATTGTTAATAGGTTGATAGTAAAAGCTAATAGATAGTAAAGTAGCTTTGCTGCAGCCGAATCACATTCACTGTGCACGTTTACAATGACGAAAAAAGCAGATGAATTTATAATAGACTGCAAACTTGTTGATGAAAATCATGGTAAGGCATAAACGCAGAGGCAGAACCACGCGGGTCCTTTCTGAGCACAAATCATTCATCGAAATGTGGTCTCCCGGAGACCCTAAACACAGGTGTCGGATAGAACAGCCATGGTGTTGGTGGGTGGTTATTTATATTATTAATTATATAAGCTTCATTTTCACAGTAATAGTTTATTACTTAGCCTTAAGACTAAGTCTCAACCATGTAGTAGCTCTTTAAGACTAACATTTAAACTTATTAATCATCGGTAATTGTTGAGATATTCTCTAAGCCTAAATGTTGACAGTGTGTGGTGCTGAATCAGTAAGTTCATCATAAAGGACCAT
>BRZM01000284.1:0-75196 GCA_033238685.1 Lates japonicus | reverse complement strand
TTCCTAGACAATAGGGGCGCATCTGCTGACAATGACTATGCTTTGATGCAGTCTGACTCAGATGCAGGCGTGCACAGTCAAGAGGTGTTTTTCCACCCAGTGGCTAATTCTGTTTGTCCTACAGAAATCAAACAAGTGTGGTATCTTGGGGATTTCCTCTTTTGTTTTCTCCCTTTATATTTAATAAACTTGTAAGTGATCTCGCTGTGTGAATTTTCTGTCACTGTCTGCCCAAGGAATACATCAATCATGCTGTTATTTTCCACTTGCAGAAAGCTATAGCATGTTTTTACATTTTTCCTACATGTCCGATAACTGTGGTTTCTCTGTTTTGCAGATGAACGAGATCGAGTACAGAAAAAGACCTTCACAAAATGGGTGAACAAGCACTTGATAAAGGTAAGGTCCTGTCCTTAATAACTTTCTTTCTTATTGTACTTGAAAGGTGCACTGATGCTCACATTCCTGCCCACACATGCCTTCAACATTATGTTCCAGATTCATTTTCTAAGGAACAAGGTTCTCTTATAAAATGGAGCTCAACCAATAAGTGAAAAATCAGCAGATGTCAAACAGCACATATTCTCTGTGTGTGATTGTACTGATTTGCCTTTAACCACAGGATGCTACATTGAGCTTTAAATAAATATTGCAACTCAGATTTGAGAATTGATTAAAGTCTACCTTTAGAATGAAATACATGGATTATGCAGCAATTATAGTTGCAAATAGTTGAGCTTGATGTATGTTAGTGTTGGCAAGAATTGTTAATGCTAGAAATAGCTGTCAAAACAATGATTATGGGGGATAGTTTGTAGATTTAGTAGTAGTAGACCTGAATAAACACACAGTACAATATTGATTTTGTGTGCAAGCTGTAACAACTAAATTGTATGACTCCCAGAATGCAATATTACATTGTGGATTATTTGGAGAGACAGACAGACCCTCACTATTTAAATGTAATCCATCCCTTGCCTGTGCATTGTAAGTGGCACTGCAGAAATTATTACCAACAGTCCACCCCCTATTCACATACACTCCCATACATTAGCTGGTCAGTCACTGTTTCACACTGTTGTGAACATAGCACCGTGATGGGAAGGCTCACCAGAAGTCCAGTCTGTCATCAGCTGAGAGACTGTGTAAAGCATCCATCAGCACTCCTCCAATCGTGCTTTGTTCTCAAACGAAGCCATGCAAGCCCTCCAATGCATAACACATTCTAGGAGGTAAACAGGTCAGGAGGAGGGTAATGTCAAACAGGCCATACTCCTCACTCAGGAGTTCCTCATTAGGAGTGAAAAATACCCCCCCCCCCCCCCCAACACAATACACCCCTCCCACAGAGCAGTAAAAATGCTCCTGCTTGTGCCACTTTTCTTCCAGAAAACTCCCACTGGCAGCAATACAGTTACAGCCTCATGACATATTAAGTGCTTCCACATTATTTGTATATTAACTCCACAGACACAGGGCCATTCTTTTTTTTTTTTCTCAGAAATGGAACAAGAGGGATGAAAATAAGCACAAAGAGAGTGTTTTCCTTTCCATGAATGTGCAGTTCTAACGTATTCTGCTCTGTTACTCACTCTTGTTTCTCTTAAGTGTTCACTGTGAATTTTGCAGTCGCAGACATCTGGACTCACTTAGCTCCCTCTAAAAAGGCAAATTCTAGCCTCGGCCCAGAGCCCGTGGTGGTTAAGTCTGACGGTAGCACATGTGCTGCACAGACTCATGGATCTGGGTGGCTACCTGCGTTCATGCCCGGCCTAAACTGTTGCATAAGTGTTCACAGTGATATTGTTGTTGTCATTGTGCCTATAAAAATAAACTATGTAATACAAGCATATCAGTGTTTTAGTATAAAGTCTTGCTAGGAAATTTACATACAACCATACTTGCACTTCACAGTCCCAGGCTGTGGTGGAAATGGTTTAAACTGATTTAACAGCTCAAATTAGAGCACCCCAGTTGCATGGTTTAGGCACATGTTTGGCTGGGAAAGTGTTAACTGTCTGAACGTGCAGGAGTGCTCCTCTTAGGTTAAACTGATGTTAAACTGATTTAATGGCTTAACGGTTGGCCTGACAGGGGCAGACAATAGGTTGGGTGCAGCCATATAGAGCTGTAAAGGGCCACTGAGTGGTTTCCCCTGCTCAGTAAATCTTTTTATATTGTAAAAGACAGACTGGAACGTTGGTCCAGCTGCAGAACAAAAATATGTTTTCTAGCAGATTCCTACAAACTACAGTTGATTAGAGTAAAAACTACAATTGTTTCAAATTGACTTCAGATTGTAGTTGGCTGTCAATGAAAGGATCACCGTCAGAGTTTGGAGCAATTGCATGAGATGATGTAAACATTATGTAAACCCAGAGGTATGTTAAGCATTTTGTTTCCAGACAGCGTGGAGGGCTCTGGATGAGGGGCTGTCAGCCATGTGTTGTAATGATTTTCACCTTGAAAGTTTTCAGAGCAGCTCCTTTTGACTCTGAGAGAGCAACAGTGCAGCTGATCATGTGCAACCGAGCCACAGCCTCCTCTTTACAAAGTAATTTAGGGGTGACGATTGATGGTTCTTGAGTATACACTACGGAGAACGGACTGTTATATACAATAAGATCCAGAGCAATAAGCTATATTGAAAATCAAAATCCATTGCTTGAATACGGAAAATCAACAATCATCACGTGTCTCATCAGAATATAATGTTTTATTTAGCCATGTGAATCAGTGCTTACCTTAAAATGAGACTCTGCAACTCAAAAAAACAGACACTTCTCAAATACATTAACAGCAATGGATGCAAATGCCGCAACATGCCATTTCTGGTAAAGCAGAAGAATTTTCAGTGTGCACAC
This sequence comes from Lates japonicus, assembly GCA_033238685.1. Classification (NCBI taxonomy): domain Eukaryota; kingdom Metazoa; phylum Chordata; class Actinopteri; family Centropomidae; genus Lates; species Lates japonicus. Next base: position 72,332 of record BRZM01000284.1, on the reverse strand, counting down.
AGTGACCCCTAGTGGTGACAGTGTTTGCTACCCTCACTTAATTCAGCCACTGTGCGTTGATCTTCACTCTTCAGGTAGGGAGGAGCATATCAAAGGTTGGATAACTGTGTCAAAATTCATGCCAGCATAAATCAGCTACTGTTGTAACTTGCAAGGGAAATTTGCTTTCATTCCATTTTAGGGCAGGGACCTCCATTTCCCACATGGCCAAACACACCAAGATTTGTTTTTTCATATAACTAATAAAAACTATTCATCCTTCTGTCTCATGTACCACCATGTTCAAATCATCTTAATTTCCATTTCATCCTAATCATTGAGCTTAATTTCATGTTTCATGCCTTTCCATTGCTCCTTATTATATATCATTACTCATTCATCTATTCTCATCCATCTATCATCTCCCTTCTCCCAGGATTGGAGGGTAGAGGTAGGTACTAGCACTTTTGAGCAGGACTGTATTAAATGTCTGTATGTCTGGTCATCATCTGACTCACTTGGAAACTGTCCCCTCCCTCACTTGGTTTTCCAACTTTCTCCTCTGATCCAGTCACACACCTTCACTCATCTCTCACTTGTTTCACTGTCTGGTTGCAATTGCACCACACCTCTGTTGCAAAAATTGACTGTGCATTATCTGTGAATGCAACTACGAGAATCAAGAACCATCTTAATGTATATATTTCTGTGCTTTTAGCAGAATTTATGTTCACTGGGGCACCTCTGTTACCACACTGAGTTTTTATTCATAGTCCCATCTATCACTTGTCAGGGATGACAGCTGCCATTTGGCATTTGGAGCAAGAGCCGGGCTTGGCTGCTCACGGCTATGCATTCCTGACCTGTGTAGAATTGTACTAGTGGAAAGATCGCTCTGAGCAAAATCTATATAACACAGCTGGCAAAAAGAACCTGTTGTAATTTTTGTAATTTAATCCTCTAACCCCAGCTCCTAGCCCTAATTGGACCATAATGTTTGACACCTGTGTCACCAGGTTTTGCAAATATGTTACAAAGTCAATTCTTCTCACAAGAATTGGACCATTTGCTGTTGCCAACGTTTTTAGTACAATAATCTCATTCTGAATCTTTGTGACATCTCTTCTTTTTTTGTCTTGTTTCTTCTGACAGTCACAGCGTCATGTGACAGACCTGTATGAAGACCTTCGAGATGGACATAACCTGATCTCTCTGTTGGAGGTCCTGTCTGGGGAAACACTTGTGAGTATCATCTGATTTTTGACTGCAGCATCAGAATGACAACTATACCTATATAATATAGCTTTGCATCTTTTTACCTCCGCCATCCTCCATCCACTAAACTGAAACCTAATCCTGACTTATTACATAAGGAGTACTTATCTTAATTCAACCTGGAATACCACCCTGTGGCAATAGTGGCAGTACATTGTAACTAATTGCAGCCACGTTGTCAGTCAGAGGCTTAACCTGAGCTGAGCTTTGCTAAACAAAGAGCCATTAACTGACAGTGGTGGCCCTCTCATCCATGATCTCTTTCACTCTGTCTCTAGACCAATCTTACCAGCCATATTTTTTATTTAGTTTATTCAAATGTGACTTTTCACACATTCTTTAGTCTTTCTATTTTCTTGAACTACAATCTAAAGCTTTACACACCAGGCTCATCTCAAAGCCAGCATTAGGATGCTGTATTTACACCCTTGATTCTGATCTGTACAGAAGCTTCTCTGCTGCTGTAGCTCATCGCTCTCTCTCCGCCAGCTAAAGCTCTGCTCATCTTCTGAATGCCTCCATAGGCTTGACACATTATCCTCACTTTGGCCTTTGGTGTGTGTGTTTGTGTACTGTACTCCTCTCTGATCTACGGTTCTTCTTCTCTACTCCTCCTCTTCCTCCTGCTCTTCCTCCCCTCCCTCGCCTCCCATTTGCCTTCCTTTAACCCTCCTCTGTGTGTGCTGATCTTTGCCGTCTGGCCTTCGCCTCCTCTCTTTGCCCTGCTCTTGCTGGGGCTAGCCGAGGGAGAGAGACGTGGTCAGGAGTGTTCGGTTGGTGAGTGGGTTTGTAACTTACAGTAGGCGTCCTGTTATTTTATTTTTTTTAGGATTCACCTCCGCTTTCTCAATGATTTGGCTGTGCATGGTAGCCAAACCTCCATGGTTTTTTTGTTTTGACATGCTTGCTATAACCACATAGCCGCTGTACATATATATCAATAGGTGCTGCTGACACCAGCAGGACCCATTGATAACTAGGCAGTTTTTGGCACAAGCAGTACTTTTGTCTTTTGTTCAGCATTATGTTGTATTGCGTGCTCTATTGATTTACATTTATTTGAAAGACAAACTAAGCATTATGTAACATGAGCTAATCTTTCTGTTGTCAGATGACTTAAATAATGCAAAACCATGTTATGGGCTCAACCAATGCAAATTTCCTCTGCTGTAATTTGCTAATCTGAAGGATTTATTATACTCATCATATTCCCTTTTTACCTCTGTGTGGGATAGTGGTGAACAACAGGATAATGCCAAAGAAAGCAGCATCATTTTGGAAGAATCTCCAAAGAAGAAATTCAGCACTCTATCTTTATGTGCATAGTGTAAATTGAAATATTTATCCACTAGAATTCATTAGTAGCTGAAAAAAAGAAATAAGGAATCACCAGTTATTCCCACATTTATTTTTTCTGTTAAATTTATTTTCATCAGTTTTCTTTCGGAGTCATTTGTCCATTTTGGTTGGATGCTTTCCACCTTCCAAGACCACAAGTACACTAAAAGGATCGTCTATGGCAGTCCAGTGTTCAGAGTTTAACTAAACACCTCTTTGTCTGTGCTTTGCCCTCCACAGCCCAGAGAGAAAGGACGCATGCGATTCCACAAACTGCAGAATGTACAGATAGCACTGGACTTCCTCAAACACCGGCAGGTACGACACCTTGAACCTTGAAAACCTTGGAAACTGGACCAAAGTCTTGTCACAAGATACCTGCTTGTATCTGTGTATTCAGGTGATGCTGTGATCATTAATATTATATGACTTGCTCTGTTATGTTTTCCCAGGTCAAGCTGGTTAACATCAGAAATGATGACATAGCAGATGGAAACCCCAAGCTGACCCTGGGGTTAATATGGACCATCATCCTCCACTTCCAGGTCTCCTCCTCTGTCAGTGTTGTGTTTCATTATTTTATCGCTCTATACCTCTGTCTCTGGGATCTGCACCTGTCTCCTTGGGACAATCAGAGTGGATTCTGCTCTTCAAATTCCTCTCATAAAAGACATTGTCTAATCAAAAGGGGAACTTTTTTACCTATATTCCTAGAGGTGTTTCAAAGTATCAAAACACACTAACCCTGCAGTCAAGTATTTTGTGTCCTGCAGCTAACTTATGAACAGTACAAAGAAATACAACACCATTAAGGGTGTGTAAGTATGAGTCACTCTCTCCCTGGCGCAAGAGGGGAGGGTGTGTCAGGCCAAGTGTAGAACATGTTGACATGCTACACTCCCAACCACATCCCATACACCCAGGCCTTTTACTGCTTTTCCTGTGCATGCCAGGAGCTGTCAGGCAGAAATCCCTGGGCATCAGCATTATAGACAGGGACACACCCACTGATATCAGATGATTCAGGTTCAGGTTGCAAAATGCTGCTCATGGGAAATAAAGGAAAGAGTGGTGTGGTTTGGTGAGGTGATCTGATGAAGGTACCATTGTGCCCTGTAGATAAATACAATTTTCCCAGAGTCTTTATACTTTTATAGAGCAGAAGAGAAAAATAGCTGGGTTGTGGTTGCTGGTGAGTCAGAGAGATCAAAGGAGAGAGAAAATATTCCCTGTCATCACATAATGTAGTGTTAAGTCCTACAATCTGATTACCCTAAATTGATTTAATTTCAAATAAAAGAAAAAAGTGCATGGAAGATCTGAATTCAAATAGGAAGGAGGAGGATAAATTGACTGGCATTTGCACACGAGTACACACTCATTTATACACACACACAAACAAAATGGAAAACCTGATGACTATGACTCATCTTTTCTATAGCCAAATTCCCCGAATGAAAAGTAATCCAGATGCCACAACCACAGCAGCGTTTTCCCAGACAGAAATCCTGCTGCATCATTTGAGCCAAGTCAGAAACAATAACACTTCAATCTGCCAATATCTTAATTATATCTAATACACCAATAGGCAGCTCAACTGAGAAAATCAAGTCAAGAAATAATAAAGGTCTTAATTTCTCTGAGACTAATCATGATATAAAGATGGTGTCATCTTTTGGTTTCCACTAATGACTAATTTTTTCCATATTTCTTCAGTATATATATATTTCAAATTGTCTACTCTGCTCTCTGTTAACGTTCTGTCTGTATATATTGTCTCAGATCTCAGATATTCAGGTGAATGGCCAGTCAGAAGACATGACTGCCAAGGAGAAGCTGCTGCTCTGGTCTCAGAGGATGACTGACGGCTACCAGGGCATCCGCTGTGACAACTTCACCACCAGCTGGAGGGACGGCAAGCTCTTCAACGCCGTCATACACAAACACTAGTGAGTATGGCCAGTTTATTCCTGGGAAATAATCCCACAGAGAGTAACAACAATATGAAACGTAGCACAGATAGAAATGTCTGCTGCTGGTCACATGTGCCCACCTACTTTTGTCAAAAAAATTCTATGGTTGAGTGCACATAGAGTTTATGTCCTATTGCACAAACACACAGTGATGTATCGGTATTGTCCCCATGATGCTGGGTGTTTTTTATGTATCCAGTAATGCTGATGCCTGTCGTGGGGTGGAGCAGGAGTGGGACCTTGACATGCTGACAAATGTCAAATGAAACTTCATAATGTCAGTTTAAACCTGCTCTGTAATTAAATTCTACTCTGATGTATCTATTCCTTAAATAATATTAGGCATGATAACCATGACGTAACGTTTATGGGAAACATGATTTATTTTGATGGAATGACAGTGAGCAGCCTGATATAGATTTAATAGTGCAGAGTCTATATATAGTTGAACTGGCATTGCTGAAACTGAGAGCTTTATTTATTCCCTTGAGCTTTAAAATTGCTTATTTACTCTTCCTTTAAAATGCCTTCACTTGACCCCATTTTCAAGTTATTCCACCTGACATTGCTCTCGTTTTACTTTAATAAAAAACTGTCTTAATACCTCTAAATGAACATTTCAGGCCTTCAGGCTAGGAATATCACTGACAGGCGTTAACTATGACTAACACTTCACCTCCTTTGGTGCCATATTAAGATGATAAGTCTTCTACTAAATATGATTAGCTTATTAAATTGTTGGGAACCTACTATTAAAAACTAAAATCTGATGTTTCTACTGTTTAACACTAAATATGCTAATTCCCCCAAATCTGTTTTGTGTCTTTAAGGTAGAATTAGTGGTTAAGGATTGCTTTGTGTGGTAGCATCCTGGGAAATGAATGTGCATTTATTTCTCAGGAAGATTTATCAATACAATTTGCCATTGGTCGGTTTTCTTTTAAGACAGTATAAAAAAGTGATTCATGAGTCTGGAGAGCAAACTGAAGAAAAACAGTATTAGATGAGAGAAAGTGTTCGGCAAGATGTATTTCTTTACAGCCATTATGAATTGCAAGAAAGAGATGCCTGCAGGGACAAGTAACTTTAAGCTTGAGCATGTACCTGCAGCTTTTTTTCTTTCTTTTTAATTTTTTGTTACCTGAGGCTGGATTAGCGCTGCCTTTCAAAAAGGTCAGGGGTGTGGTGTGTGGGCGTTACTGTAGCACTCTGTGTCTGCTACATGAAAACCGTGGTGTTTGCTTCGTGCCCAGGCATTCAGGGTATCCAAGTGCAGAATATGCATTTATCCAGAGAATTCAAGAGTGTCCAGGGTTTACGTGGGTGTGAGAACGCTCACAAACTGGATTTACATAGCTACAGTTGAATTTAGTTCTCATGTAGGATGGAAGCAGTGATGGAAGCAGTGACTTGGCTGTACCACTAGGAGGCTTTTTCATCTCAGCAGCCCTGCAGAAGGATTAACAGGATCTTCACTTGATGAAGGACACCTGAGAGGACGCACAGGATGGATTTACACGCAGCCATCAAGCCATTAAAAGATTTGTTTGTATGAATGATTGTACCACAACGCCAGCCACTAAAGAGTAAGCTTATACTTGCAACCGGACAAGAACCCTCTGGCAGATTTTAAGATGCTCAGCATAAGGAAGAAATCCAAGAAGAAGAAGGGAAGGCTGGGTTTCATTGGCAGCACGTCAGGATCTGTCAGCGACGTGGACAACCGGGTGGTCATGCTGTGTGAGGATATCCCGTCAGAGGGATCCTCCTGGGACTCTGGGCGGGGTTCACACAGCTCAGGGGCAAGGTCCAGCAATGAAGAACTGGGCCACGGGTGGAAGTCTCATAGCTTTCATGGAAGAGAGCCCCAGACCATGAGCAGCTCTCTTAGGCCAACAGAGCAGTACTCTGTTCGGGAAGTCCACCAAGTGGAGTGTTCTCCTGTTTATGGACGACATGCGAGTCAATCAAGTCTACGCATCAGAGAACTGTATGAATCTGATTCTAATGGGCACATATTGTACTTGCTCACTAAATATCATAATTAGTGCTGCAGGGATATACATTGCATAATTTTTTCAGATATTATGATTTAATTACATGCTTTTAGGAGTCAAGTATGAATGCATGATAGATGAGCTTCTGTGATGCATTCAGTCATCCTGTACTGTACTCTAGAGACATGAACTTTTCTCCCTTCAGGGAAACACGTTGTGGCTGGCCACTGACCTAAAATGTGTCAGCTTTGATTATGTCAGCTGCTCTATAAATTACATTCCACCTATAGATGCTCTGACATCTGCCAGAGTCAAACACCCAAAGGACAAAACGGCAGGTGCTGGTACAGGTTTGACAGAAAGTGAGCAAGTGGGCTATATTACCGTTTATAGCCACTGGCAGGAGGTCTTAAAAAGCACATCCCCCCTGCTGCAAATATGTTGAATGTCATACCATTTAAGTGCACATATATCTAATCCTCTATCCCCTCCCACTCCATTTCCCACGCTTTGATTGTAATTTCTGAAAGTAATGTCATTAGGTTGATGTGTGATAGGAAGAAAATGCATGCCACATATGCACAGAAAGCAGCCATTGGGGTCACTTTACTGTTGAATAATATTAGCTACATTATAGCTGTTATAATTGAGTATACATGTATGACTATCAGATGTGCAGTGGCAGTGTTCAAAAATGGGTACTTTTCATGGAAATGTATGCCCTTACACTGTAGAATATAGACGGTCAAGGTGAACTTACACGTCCATTTTTGTGTTCCTCTAGTCCCAGACTCGTCGACATGGGCAAAGTTTACCGACAGACCAACGTGGAGAACCTGGAACAGGCCTTCAGTGTGGCTGAGAGAGACCTGGGAGTGACACGCCTTCTGGACCCTGAGGGTAAGACTGGCCCAAAATCAGTATTAAGTTGACACACCAGGGGTGTTCATTAATACTGATAATAGTCTCAGTCAATATTTTTTGGTGTGTTAAGCTACAATATTTCTACAAGCTACTGACTGTTATTAATTTGCAACATGAAATAATGAGATGACATGTAATACAATGACATATAATACAATTTCACTTTATCCTTTCAGATGTTGATGTCCCTCACCCTGATGAGAAGTCCATCATCACTTACGTATCATCCTTGTATGATGCCATGCCTCGGGCTGATGCACATGATGGCATCAGAGCTAATGTAAGCATAACATGTTTTATGCCATGAATCTTAGTTGCAGCACAAATCCATAATAATAGTTTTTAAAAAATCCTATAAATAGTGTGCTTCAGGGTAAAATAAATGTTTGCTCTAATTGGATCTGATTGAATGCTTGATTAGATTTAATCAAAACTGAAGTGGCTTGTGACTCTGCTTATAAATAAGCTTTTTTTGTGGAGTGTTTTTCAATCCTCTCAAATGTTCAAAGACAAATAGAAGTCTTGTGAAACCAAGTATCAGGAAATTAGGAACCTGTGGTGTTTACACTGCAGGAGCCAAAGGGATAGGCCCATATGTTATACATTATCTGTTCACGTAACACATACTGCATAGTAGATTTCACAGAAATAAAAATAAATATTTGCTCACCGGACTAATGCCACGTTTGGACATTTGTCCAGTTGCATTTTGATCCTGGTCCTAATCTTAAATGGCACTGATGTAAAAGTGAATTGTGATCTCACATCATTTCTCATAAATGTCCATAAATATGGGTGTATCTGCACACAGTCTGAGAGACCTGGAGTAATATGCTTGTCTGTCTGTCTCCCACCATTATCTTCGCTCTCCCACTGTCTCCTCTACCACTGCACCACTCATCAACCCTTTCTCTGCTCCCTGCCTACTTGTCCATTCACACAAGACCTGGATTGTTGCTACCTAATTGAATTTAGCGTGGTGTGTGAGTGACGGAACATGGAGACGCAGGAGAATAAGAGTCTTCCTGTCTGTTGTTCTTAACCTCCCAGCTATTTTTTCTGCTGTGTTGGCTGCAGGAGCTGGAGCTGCGCTGGCAGGAGTACTATGAGCTGGTAACTCTTCTGCTCCAGTGGATCCGCCACCATGTCATGATCTTTGAGGAGAGGAAGTTCCCTGGCAGCTATGAGGAGATAGAGGTGAGCTGATATGCTGATGATATGTGGATATTATGCCTCTAGGCCTGAGACCATCTTTGTTTATGAATATTGTTGTTGTTATTGCAGTTGAGCAGTACTGCACAGTGCAGATAAATTTAAAAAAAAAAGTTTTTATGTTATAAAAAAAAGACTAATGAAAAACTGTGTGCGTGTTATAGCAATATAAATATTGTGAAAAAAGCTTTTTTGGTGGCCATCCATTGTTGGATCAAAGACTACACTTACATAATGTCTGGCTGTAGGCAGATACAAGAAACTGTACTCCCAGACATTGTTGCAGTGTAGGTGGGGCAGTGCTGCTGCTGGGAAAATGCAGCCAAAAGGCACATAATGTTGGACATAATCCTCAAGGGAATCACCACTTTGCCACTCCCTGTCAGTGCTACAGAACAAAAGCATAGCGTGACTTAAGTATTTTTCTTGATTGTCTTTGAAGTCAAATTATCAGCAGCACAGATGGTTTTGGGTGTGCTTCTGTAAAACACCTAACAAAGCAAAGTCCAGTTAGAGAGTGAGTAACATTTTGGCCTGTGGTGATATATGCAGGGAAGTTATTTGACTCATTATCAGTTCAATTTAATTAACACCAGTCATGGGAATGCATGAATGATGCTTTCAGAGGATGTTACCTCACTGTATGCAGGCCATTAGACCTGCAGCGTGATTTGTTACTTGAATGGACTCATCCTATTTAGGAAATTAGGATTCCACACTATTTTAACTCAGAGTGATCTACATGAAAAACTTGAAACAGCAGCACGATTATGAGTCCATTATACAAGCAAAGTCAAGATTTCACTGAGTGCACCTCAGGGGCTGATGTTGAGTTTTTTCTGTTTTAGAAAAACAAAACAAAAAAACCCTTTCTGAAAAGAGAGAACTTAACTAACCTCTTTATAAAGCATCAAATGAACACAAAAGTAATATATAAATTGCCAATATGAAATATTCATCTTGTGTATTTTTTCTTTAGCTCCTGTGGCGCCAGTTCTTGAAGTTCAAAGAAACAGAGCTGCCAGTGAAAGAGTCCGACAAGAACCGGTCTAAACACATCTACCAGTCCTTTGAGGCAAGCAAACCAAATGTTGTGTTAAATATTACTATGCATTCTATTGTTCACTACTCATAATGGTTTATCTATGCATAGTGACTTATGCATTGTACTTCTGCCTGCCCACAGAGTGCTGTGCATGCTGGTCAGGTGAAGGTCCCTCCAGGTTACCATCCCATTGATGTGGAGAAAGAATGGGGTCGACTCCATGTCGCCATCCTTGAGAGAGAGCGACTGCTGAGAATAGAATTTGAGAGGTCAGGACAGTGGTGGATTCTCTATGTAATAATATAAATGTTTATTGTGATCAAAATTTCAATTATACTAGTCTCTTCCAACCAAGTAGTAGTAAAAAGATGAAAACAGTGCAGATACAAATTAGTCAGGCACTGCATTGCGCTAGTAGATCCCTGTTTACTAACATAGCAGTGCTAATGAAGGCAGAACATAAATTTACACTATGTCACAAAAAAAAAAAGATACAAATGAAGTACATACTGTATGTATAGATAGTGATGGCACCACATTCTGATTCTAATAACTTGTCATAATATTTTATTTCACGTTACAGAATATTGTTGCTTTAGAAGTTATGGTAAGCTAATGTTAGCTCATCGAAGATAGGACAGTGCTGACCTAGGTTGCTGCAACAGGGGCTACAAGGCCTCATCATCATGATATTTGGCTTTTGAACAGCATTAAGAAAAAAAAAAAGAGGGACAGTGAGGTAGCTAATATTATCAAGCACCCTTGCTTGATTGAGATAGCCAAACATTCTGGTGAAAGGCCGTACTTCTTATTGTTTTGTGAGCCGGCTTGTAACAAAACGAGATACACGTTTTCCCCATAATCGGACAAAAAAAAGATATAATTAGGTTTGATGAAATAAGATGAGACATTGTCAATGTTCTATGTATTTAAGATAGCGTTACATCATGCCTGGAAAATGGGATGGTTCGTGTCACGAGATTGGCTGGTCATCTAATTGCCTTGTTTATGGTTCTGAGATGTGGGATGACTGAATGGGCAGACTAGACATCTTTGTCAGAAAACCCTGACCCACTCTGAGCCTCTATGTGAGTGTTTTCCTTCGACACAATGGGAGTGTGAGAAGAACCAACGGTCTAGTAGCTGGTACTTTAATCTCTATAGAGTTGAGATATGGCATTTGTCACTGACCCTCATAAATTGGAGTTTTTGCTGCAGCGCAGGTGGCCGTAAGTTTTTTGACTGACATGTTGTGAGCGTTAGCTCCTGCTAGTTTAAAATGTAATGAGGTTGTGTAAGGGGGTGTTAACTGGTGTGTTCTCTGTATATTTTATGTCTTGAAAAGTATCATGAGTCTATTTTATTTTTATCTGATCCAGACTTGAGAGGCTCCAGAGGATTGTCAGTAAAGTCCAGATGGAGTCTGGGTTGTGTGATGAGTCACTCAGCCACTTGGAGACCCTGCTGCAGACGGTGAGTCCTATTCAGGTCTAACATTAGAAATACTATAGTTTAATATGAGTTCATAAAGTTTCAATGAATCCAGAAGATAGTCATACATCACTTGTTAGGCTACGTGCTGCTGGCATCAGGACGCATACCAGACACCAGTCTTTTTTCACAGTCCAGACTTTTTAAGCCTCTTTTACACCATTTTGTTTAACTACAAACTCACTACAAACCTCATTCCAATCAGACATTTAGGAATGTCATTTCAGAAAAAAAATAAAAATAAAAGTATCCTGTGCTTATGTATCAGTCACTGTTAAAAACCTGTATTTTCCTTTCTAATTTTGGTGGCATTTGAAAAGTAGATGAATATTCATGTTTTTATTGGCTTTCATTCCTTCAGGACATTCGTCTGCTGAATGCAGGGAAACCAGCTCAGCACACAGCAGAAGTGGAGAGGGAGCTGGACAAGGCAGACAACATGATTCGCCTGCTCTTCAATGATGTACAGTTACTTAAGGATGGGCGCCACCCTCAGGGTGAACAGATGTACCGCAAGTGGGTGTTATCTGTATTATATTAAACAGATTTTTTAAATCAGTATGTTTGTTACAAAGCAACTCAAGGACGTCTGTCAAGCAAGTGAAGACCATGAACTAAGATGTGTTTTTAATGTTTGCAGGGTTTACCGCCTCCACGAGCGCCTGGTGAACTTGCGCAGTGATTACAACCTTCGCCTGAAGTCTGCTGTGTCAATTGGCCAGGTCAACGTGACGCAGAGCTCCCAGCAGACAACCATGAAGATGCGGCCTGAGTTGGATGATGTGACTCTGCGCTACGTCCAGACTTGCTTGCCTGGGTGGAGGAGAATCAGCGCCGCATTGAAGAGGCTGAGTGGGGATCTGATCTGCCGACTGTGGAATCCCAGCTGGGCAGCCACAGAGGCCTGCACCAGACTGTAGAGGACTTCCGATCCAAGATTGAACGGGCCAAGGCTGATGAGGTAGCACTCTTACTAGAACCACTGGAAAGGATTACACATTGTCCAAGGTTGTGTTGTTGATTTTAAAAGTAATTTTTGTTGCATTTTTCATGTTCTTCAGAACCAGCTATCTCCTGTCAGCAAAGGCACATACAGAGAGTACCTGGGTAAACTGGATCTTCAGTACGGCAAACTACTGGTATGTATTTTTGGATTTCAAACATTTCTCTAGGGCTAATATTTAGATTTTTGTGTAACTTTTCTCTGCACAGAATCTAAATGCTTTAGGTTGTAGGTGTACAGTAGCTATTGAAATGCTTATTTTTTAATCAACTCTTGGAATCTTGATTTTTGCTTTCTTCCAGAACTCTTCCAAGTCCCGCCTGAGGAACTTGGATTCACTCCATGCTTTCGTCAGTGCTGCCACTAAGGAACTGATGTGGTTAAATGACAAAGAAGAAGAGGAGGTCAACTTTGACTGGAGTGACAGAAACACCAATATGACCGCTAAGAAAGACAACTACTCTGTGCGTTTTTGATTTCTTTCTCTTATCCCCGCCTTTTAGATTTTGTGTAAAATGTTTTGATAAATTCAGTCAATGTATACGTGATTTTCTTCCCAAGATTGTAATTAACTTTTCCATTTGGATTTGTCAGGGTCTTATGCGAGAGCTGGAGCTGAGGGAGAAGAAGGTCAACGATATCCAGGCCATGGGAGACAAACTTGTGAGGGATGGACATCCTGGCAAGAAGACAATTGAGGTAATTAATCTAGTAAACGTTACTGAACAGTAAAAATCCACATACATTATAAAAGCTACTGAGTGAGTCTTCAACTAATCCACCATCATCACATCTTCTTTGTCCATACCAGGCCTTCACAGCTGCCCTGCAGACTCAGTGGAGCTGGATCCTCCAGCTGTGCTGCTGTATTGAGGCTCATCTCAAAGAAAACACAGCCTACTACCAGGTATGGAACAGTAACATTACTTTAAATAAATCAGTGAAATTTCAATTGTCCATCAACATCCACAGAACAGAGAGTCAAATTCTGTGTCCCTCATTCTTGCAGTTCTTTGCCGATGTAAAAGAGGCTCAGGACAAGATGAAGAAAATGCAAGAGAACATGAAAAAGAAATACAGCTGCGATCGCTCTACAACAGCCACACGCCTTGAGGATCTGCTGCAGGATGCTGTGGTAAGTGAATTTTTACATACATTTAAATGTACATGTGCATGACCATATGTACTGCCAGAGTTTTGTATTTCATAAGAAAATATATAACCAAAATGTTGTACTGTTCATGTTTAAATGTAACATTAGAAATGTTTCAATTATTTTATTCTAATCTAGTTTGACTTCACTTCTTTTCAGGAGGAGAAGGAACAGCTGAATGAGTTCAAGACCATGGTGACCGGCCTGAACAAGAGAGCCAAGGCCATCATCCAGCTGAAACCACGTAACCCCACCACCTCCATCAAAGGCAAACTGCCCATCCAGGCTGTCTGTGACTTCAAGCAACAGGAGGTGGTTCATAATCATTCACAGCCCAGAGAAGTCTTACTTGTAAGCCTGAGTGTGTCCTCTTCAGTGTGTTTACCTATCAATCTTGTATTCTGTTTCAGATTACTGTCCATAAAGGAGATGAGTGTGCTCTCCTCAACAACTCCCAGCCTTTCAAGTGGAAGGTCCTGAACCGCTCTGGACATGAGGCAGTGGTGCCCTCTGTCTGCTTCATTGTACCTCCAGTCAACAAGGAGGCTGTGGACAGTGTGTCCAGGTGAGAACATAATAAAACAAAACAACATAAGGCACCTGTGTGACAGCTGTGTATATGAACAGTACATCATACAGTCCAGCTACTAACTCTGACTCTGACTCTTGTAGTCTCCCAACTACCAGAATATCACCACTGTAGGTTTGCTTGTAGCTTTACTAATATAGCAGTAAGAAATTATGATACTTTAGTACTTTTTAGAGCCAACTCAGGGCTTCAGAGACAATGCTCCACATACCTAATTGGTAAGCAATTAAAGAAGGCCCTTTTCTGCACTGTATTCATTAATCCAATATCTGCTACCTGCCTAATAAATTCTATGGCATCAGTTCTGATTAACTCTTTGTTAATTTTTACACTCTCTGCGTTCCTGTTCTTTTCCAGTCTGGATGGAGGTCATCAGCAGATGGTGTCCATGTGGCAGATGATCCACGTAGACATGAAGAGTCTGCTTTCATGGCAGTACCTGATGAGAGACTTCACACAGATACGATCCTGGAACATCACCATGGTGGATATTAACACCATTAAATTCAAATCTGCAAGTTGACCATTTGCCGTCATTGGAATTCCATTCAAGTCCTGCTTCATTATCCCTCCCCATTTGTTCTTCTCTCCTGTGCAGCTGAAAACCATGAAACCAGAGGAATATAGGCTGATGATGAGGAACCTGGAGCTCCACTACCAGGACTTCATGCGTGACAGCCAGGACTCACAGCTCTTTGGCCCCGACGACCGCATGCAGATCGAGGAGGACTACACCAAGTCAACCCAGCATTTCGACAACCTGCTTCGCTCCATGGAGAAAGGTAAAAATATTTTTTCATAAGAACAAATTAGAGTTGATTATTCATGGATATGTCAAGGGAATATACTACAAGTGTATGTTGTCAATTCACCTTTCAGGACTAAGGGTTGTTAAGCTCAAAGGTGAGTGATGTAAAGCTAGTTTAAGCTAAGCTCACCAAGCTAGTGTGTGTACAGTTCGAATAAAATCAGTAGTGTTTAGATTCAGTCCTGTGTGACTGCATGTTGTTCTGGTTCACAGGTTGCTTTTTTTCCGCTTTTTGTTTGCAGCTCTGCACCAAGTAGAACCCATATGTTGTATGTTAGGCTACAGTATGTTACGCATTTTGTCATGCAGGCATATCACATAATATTGTGATTACTTAGGTAGAAAATACTTGCTATATACTGTATGCTATGAATGTAGTGTATACTGTATGGAGCTGCGTGTGTTTGAGATATAACACATGGAGAACTGCATGTGCGATTGTGCTTACATGCACTGCAGTGGAACAGTGGACTGAGAATGTGAAAATGTTCACAGAGCTCTAACATGTCCTAATTACACGATAATATTAAATTGTAAACATGACATTATACTGTGCCATGTAAAAAAAAACTTTTATCTCAACAGTTATTTTCTGTCTATTCAGAATGTCTGCATTTTGGCTTTCCACTTCATAAAAAAAATATTTTATCCTTTAAACTCACCTATTCTTGTTCTCAACAAATACATATTCTACTACACAGGTCAACAGGATGAGTCTCTGTGCAAGAACTACATCTCTGAGCTCAAGGACCTGCGTCTGCATATAGAGGATTGTGAGGCTCGGACTGTGGCTCGCATACGCAAACCTATGGAGAAGGAGCCTCTGAAGGAATGTGTTCAGAAGACAACAGAGCAGAAGGTACTGTACTCATACTGTACTCATTACATTTAAAAAATTCTATCCATGTCTTATAAATTTTGAGACATCAGTGTAATTGCTATAAAAAAAACAAGACCATCAGAGGCAGGAGTGCTTCTGCCGCCCCCCTACGCTATGATTTATACTCTGTCCCACTATGTTGGACTTGGCAGGAATCTGCTGGATTGCCTACAGCCTCATATTCCTGTTAGCTTTGTAAGAATGAAGTGGAAGCAAGTGGTGCTAATGTCTTTGCAAGAGATGTGTCTCAATTTAAGAAGAGATACAAAATACGCTGCAGACTACTGTCACATAATGTGGTTATTGTCTGCTCATATTTAATGTGCCTTATGATGTTTTGTAAATAGCATGAACTAGACTGGTTTTCATTTACTGTAAGCCTAATGAACCAACATCTTTGGAGTGAAACACACCCCTATCATGATTCATATGTCCCCACTGATCCCTGAGGCAAAACACATCCCCTCACAACAAAGAAACAAGGAAAGATAATCTGGACTTAAAAAAAAGATGAATTAAAAAAAAATCTAATTATTGTGTAGTTGACAAGGGATGAAAAGGTCTAAACACTGTCTATAGGATCACATTGTACCAGGATCCATGTAGCAGGGTGCAGAGTGAATAGCAGTAAAAAGGTAAAGAAGGGAATATCTTTTCATGTTGAAGAAGTGGAGTATGAGCTGCAATCCATGTAGGTTTGAACTGTGAAAATACAGCAGAGAATTGCAATCGCTTCAAGGTCTTGAATTTGTATGATGTTCAGTGAGAGTTGCAGAGACTGGAAGCCTGCTGGCTACATTCCTACTACTGCTTTTTCCAGCACATCTGAAGTAATTTCTTTTGGAATCTGTTCTGGACTGTTTTCAGTAGGTCTTCTGAAATGTTAAATCTCAATGACGTTTTGCTTCCTTACATATTGTTAACTCTTGTCTGCCTCTGTTATACAGAAAGTCCAAGTGGAGCTTGAGGGCCTGAAGAAGGACCTTGATAAGGTATCTGTGAAGACAAAAGAAGTCTTGGCCTCCCCTCAGCCGTCTGCCTCAGCTCCTGTGCTGCGATCAGAGCTTGACCTCACTGTGCAGAAGATGGATCAGCCTACATGCTCTCCACCTGTTATCTTGATAAGTGAGTCTCCAGCCACTTATTCTTATGTATATACCTATATCATACTCCTGTATTTATGCAATGTTTCTTGTCCCAGGCTGAAGACTGTGGAAATGGTCATCCGTAACACACAGGGTGCTGAGGGAGTTCTCAAGCAGTATGAGGACTGTCTGCGTGAGGTTCACACTGTGCCCAATGATGTCAAGGAAGTAGAGACTTACAGAACAAAACTGAAGGTAAACAGCACACGATTCCTTCACCAAGTCTCAGTTGTCAAAAAAATTTTAATTCTGTTTGTGGGGAATTTATAAAGTGATTGTATATGAAAACACAAATACTGTTCCCTTTCATGATAATTCAGCCTAGTGTTCCCTGATGAATTTGACCATGCTTGCTCTCTGCTGACCAGCTTTTCATTTTGTTTAAAACTTGCAGAAAATGCGGGCTGAGGCTGAGGGTGAGCAGCCGGTGTTTGATTCCCTGGAGGAAGAGCTGAAGAAAGCCTCTGCTGTGAGTGACAAGATGTCTCGTGTGCACAGCGAGCGTGACGTTGAGCTGGACCACTACCGCCAGCTCCTCTCTAGTCTTCAGGACCGCTGGAAGGCCGTGTTCACGCAGATCGACCTTCGCCAGCGGGAGCTGGAGCAGCTTGGTCGCCAGCTAGGCTACTACCGCGATAGCTATGATTGGCTGATCCGCTGGATCGCCGACGCCAAGCAGAGGCAGGAGAAGATCCAGGCTGTGTCCATCACTGACAGCAAAACTCTGAAAGAGCAGCTTGCCCAAGAGAAGGTATATTGTGTTTGAGCTTTCTTTTTATTGTTTTTACATGAAACTAGTGAGTTTAACTCTTATTTGAACTCTTTCAAAACAGAAACTGCTGGAGGAGATTGAGAAGAACAAAGACAAAGTTGATGAGTGTCAAAAATATGCTAAAGCATATATTGATACTATCAAGGTGAGCAATAACAACACAATAACAACAACAATAATAACACAAGTATTTCATTAATTATCGTAATCATTGCAATTTGGAGCATTTGGAAAAAAGTGTCTGTAGCAAACCTGATGTATGTTTTTTTTCATCAAATAGGACTATGAACTCCAGCTGGTGGCTTACAAAGCTCAGGTGGAGCCTCTTGCCTCTCCCTTGAAGAAAACCAAACTGGATTCTGCTTCTGACAACATTATTCAGGAGGTATGTTTCTTCAAAACCATATTGGTTAAAGTTTTTAGAAAATACTGAATATTTGGATAAAGGACAACATCACTATTGACTGATAAATCTATACAAGTAATACTGTATGCATTAAACTGACAGTTACACATTTCTAAGAGCTGTTTGTTTCTTCCTGCATCAGTATGTAACACTGAGGACCAGGTACAGCGAGCTGATGACTCTGACTAGTCAGTACATCAAGTTCATCACTGACACGCAGCGCCGCTTGGAAGACGAGGAGGTGCGTGACAACTGGCTGAGGATACCAAACAAACTAATTTCTAACATTAACCTAACCAACCAACCAAATAATCAACCAACCAACAAACAACTTTACTGGCCAATCACCAAAACGCATGCCTGCACGCACACACTTTTCTCTGTGTGTCAGACACGCACGCACACACTCACGCACTTTATGTTAATGTACGGGTGACAAATAGTTCCTTTGCACTGGTTATGCATGAAACATTGGCATGCTGTAGCTGAACAAATATATAATGGAGCATTATATTATATTGCTGACAGTAGTGATCATATGAAAACCTAAGATTTCCAAAACTAATTTTTAAAAAAACTAAATAATTATTACAAACAAATATGATGCATGAGGTTTGACTGTGAACATTACATACATTGACGTAAATGCTCAAAAGTAGATTATTCAGTTTGAAGCCTCATGGAGATCATGACTCATGATGTCTAAAACTAGAATGAATAAATAGAAGAGTGTATGTTCATACATACAATAGTAACTCCATTTCCATTCATTGTGTGTATTGTGTCATTGTAGATTTTAGACAAGGGGTTCTTTCTTTCACTTCTTTTGATTTTCCTTCCTTCCTTTTCTTTCTTATCCCACTGGCCACTTTATGTTCTAAGGTTAAAATCAAAGTTAGGTCTCTGTGGTTCAGCCTGGTTATCATGGTCTTCAGCTCTCCTTTTTTTCTAAATTAACACAGGTTTACAGTTTTACTTTATATGCTAACCCTAATGTTTTGTTTGTTTCTTTGCTTCTCTTAACTGCTTGCCAGTGCTTTGCCATGATGAATGCTTAACTTGTTTGAGCATTAAAGAGGTAAATTATTCAGTGTTTCAGGTACCTACTGTACTCTCTCATTCTCTCTGTCGCCCTAACATCTGTGTCTCTCTCAAACTGCATTTTGGCTTTCCATGGCATATATATTTTCTTGCTTTCACTGCAGCCTTTTAGAGAATTACTGCAATTATCTATGCTATTCCTAGTCACTAATGTCCTCATTTATAGTATATGCATAGTCTTAAACTTAGCTCAATTTACAGTGCTTCTTAAGCTTATTGTAGTCATAGGCTGGTTTCTTAACTTGCAGTGATTTCATCTGAACCTGTTATTCTTCACTCTCCCTTTCCTTTTCATTCCATTTTGTGGCAAATAGTGATTTAAAGAACCCCCAATGCATGGGATGAAATTAAAAACAGTCTAAGTGAATGGTGTGAATAATACTCTTAACATGTAGCATTCAGTCTTTACTTTAAAAGAATGAATTGTGTTTTTTCACACAGTCTATGTAAACAACATATGTAAACATAAAAAAGAGAGTTCAAGAGAAGCTCACCATAAAGAGCTGCCTATTGAACTTGTTTACATCAAACATATATTTGAATATTGATTATAAGATAAATATGTGTAGGAAAATAAAAATATTGCTGACAATATTGAAATACATATTTCAAAAAGCAATTTAGCATTAAAGTAAAATCGTAGACTGAAATTGGAATAATTTGTCATACAGTTTTAGAATATTAGTGCTACAGCTACAGTTGCATGCCATATGATTTTCTTGCTGTGTTGTGAAGTGATATTTTGTTTCCATACATTAATTAATACATCGCCATCATCCATTTTTTTTCTCTGAATTTTCTTGTTATGAATTATTTTAATTGCATCGTGAATTTAACATCACCTTTATGATTGTGCATCTAATTTGCATCTAGTGATTGATCTTTGAGCTAATTTTTAACATTAACATTGCCAGGGTAATACAGTACATTAAATTGCTCTTATTCCAGTGTGATTAGGCTGTGATTACCATAGTAATTACAATTTTAATCCACACTGCTTTGAGCTAGTTAATGTAAAGTGTTACCTTTAACCTGTCATGCTTGATTATAATCCTTTCTTTACCATTTGCTTCCACTAATGCAGAAAGCTGCAGAGAAACTCAAAGCGGAAGAACAGAAAAAAATGGCCGAGATGCAGGCTGAGTTAGACAAACAGAAGCAGTTAGCTGAAGCCCACGCAAAGGCCATTGCTAAAGCTGAGAAAGAGGCTCAAGAGCTGAAGCTCAAAATGCAGGAAGAAGTAAGCAGGAGAGAAGTTGCTGCTGTAGATGCAGAAAAACAAAAACATAACATCCAGGCAGAACTGCATGAGCTCAAAAACATCTCAGAGCAGCAGATCAAGGACAAAAGTCAACAGGTGGATGAAGCTCTTCAAAGCAGAGCCAAGATTGAGGAGGAAATCCACCTCATCAGGATCCAGCTTGAGACAACTGTAAAACAAAAGTCAACTGCAGAATCTGAGCTCAAGCAGCTTCGTGATAGAGCAGCTGAGGCTGAGAAACTCAGAAAGGCTGCCCAAGAGGAAGCTGAGAAGCTCCGCAAACAAGTCAATGAGGAGACCCAGAAAAAGCGCATGGCAGAGGAGGAACTCAAACGCAAATCTGAGGCCGAGAAGGAAGCTGCAAAGCAAAAGCAAAAAGCCCTGGAAGACCTTGACAACCTCAGGAGGCAAGCCGAGGAGGCTGAAAGGCAAGTGAAGCAAGCCGAGATTGAAAAGGAAAGACAAATCAAGGTTGCTCATGAGGCAGCCCAGAAGAGCGCAGCTGCTGAGCTCCAGAGCAAACACATTTCCTTTGTGGAAAAAACCTCAAAGTTAGAGGAATCACTCAAACAGGAGCATGGTGCTGTCCTTCAGCTGCAACAAGAAGCAGCACATCTCAAGAAACAACAGGAAGATGCAGAAAATGCCAGGGAAGACGCAGAAAAAGAGCTTGAGAAATGGAGGCAGAAAGCTAATGAGGCCCTCCGTCTAAGACTTCAGGCTGAGGAAGAGGCTCACAAAAAGAGCCTTGCTCAAGAAGAAGCTGAGAAACAGAAGGAGGAGGCTGAGCGTGAGGCTAAAAAAAAGAGCCAAAGCTGAAGAGTCAGCCCTGAAGCAAAAGGATATGGCAGAGAAAGAACTTGACAGGCAGAGAAAGGTAGCTGAGAGCACAGCTCAGCAGAAACTCACTGCAGAACAGGAGCTGATTCGACTCAGGGCAGACTTTGACAACGCAGAACAGCAGAGATCCCTCCTTGAAGATGAACTTTATCGCCTAAAGAATGAAGTTGTCGCAGCTGAGCAACAAAGGAAACTGCTGGAAGATGAACTGGCCAAAGTTAGGAGCGAAATGGACATACTCATTCAGCTTAAGTCTAAAGCAGAAAAGGAGACCATGTCCAACACAGAGAAGAGTAAACAACTTCTTGAAGCTGAAGCCGCCAAGATGAGAGACCTGGCTGAAGAGGCAAGCAAGCTTAGAGCCATTGCAGAGGAGGCCAAACATCAGAGACAAGTTGCTGAGGAAGAGGCAGGTCATCAGAGAGCAGAGGCTGAGAGGATTCTCAAAGAGAAGCTTGCTGCAATCAGTGAGGCTACTCGTTTAAAAACAGAGGCTGAAATTGCCCTGAAAGAAAAGGAGGCAGAAAATGAGAGACTCCGGCGGCAAGCTGAGGATGAAGCTTACCAGAGGAAAGCTCTTGAAGACCAGGCCAACCAGCACAAGCAAGAGATTGAGGAGAAGATTGTCCAACTCAAGAAATCATCTGACGCTGAAATGGAAAGGCAAAAGGCAATCGTGGATGACACGCTCAAACAGAGGCGGATTGTTGAAGAAGAAATCAGAATTCTTAAGCTCAACTTTGAAAAGGCTTCCTCAGGAAAGCTTGATCTGGAGCTGGAACTGAACAAACTGAAAAACATTGCAGAGGAAACACAACAAAGCAAGCTCAGAGCAGAAGAGGAAGCAGAGAAACTAAGGAAGCTTGCCCTTGAGGAGGAGAAGAGGAGGAGGGAAGCAGAGGAGAAGGTTAAGAAGATTGCAGCTGCAGAGGAAGAGGCAGCCAGACAACGCAAGGCAGCCCAAGAAGAGCTGGATCGTCTGAAAAAGAAAGCAGAAGAAGCCAGAAAGCAGAAAGATGAGGCTGATGAAGAAGCTGAAAAACAGATTGTTGCAGCCCAGCAAGCAGCCCTGAAATGCAGTGCAGCTGAGCAGCAAGTCCAAAGTGTCCTTGCTCAACAGAAGGAAGACAGCATCATGCAGAAGAAGCTTAAGGAAGAGTATGAGAAAGCCAAGAAGCTTGCCAAAGAGGCAGAGGCTGCTAAGGAGAAGGCAGAGAGAGAGGCAGCTCTCCTCCGTCAGCAAGCAGAGGACGCAGAACGACAAAAAGCAGCTGCTGAGCAAGAAGCTGCAAACCAAGCCAAAGCCAGGAGGATGCTGAGAGGTTGAGGAAGGAGGCTGAATTTGAAGCTGCTAAACGAGCTCAAGCAGAGGCTGCAGCACTCAAGCAGAAGCAACAAGCTGACGCTGAAATGGCAAAGCACAAAAAACTGGCAGAGCAAACATTAAAACAGAAGTTCCAAGTAGAGCAAGAACTCACAAAGGTTAAACTTAAGCTTGATGAAACTGATAAACAGAAATTTGTCCTGGATGAAGAGCTGCAGCGCTTGAAGGATGAGGTTGATGATGCTGTTAAACAAAGGGCCCAGGTGGAGGAGGAGCTGTTCAAAGTCAAGGTTCAGATGGAGGAACTACTCAAACTGAAAATCAGAATTGAGGAGGAAAATCAGCGCCTCATCAAGAAAGACAAAGATAACACACAAAAGTTCCTAGCAGAAGAGGCTGAAAACATGAAAAAGCTTGCAGAGGATGCTGCTAGACTTAGTGTAGAAGCCCAAGAGGCTGCACGCTTGAGACAAATTGCAGAAGATGACCTCTATCAGCAACGAGCGCTTGCTGATAAAATGCTCAAAGAGAAAATGCAGGCCATACAAGAGGCATCTAGATTTAGAGCTGAGGCAGAGATGCTCCAAAGGCAGAAGGACTTGGCTCAGGAG
This sequence comes from Lates japonicus, assembly GCA_033238685.1. Taxonomy (NCBI): domain Eukaryota; kingdom Metazoa; phylum Chordata; class Actinopteri; family Centropomidae; genus Lates; species Lates japonicus. Next base: position 49,205 of record BRZM01000284.1, on the reverse strand, counting down.
CAGGCACAAAAGCTGCTGGAGGATAAACAACTTATGCAACAGCGTCTGGAGGAGGAAACAGAGGAGTACCAGAAATCACTTGAAGCAGAGAGGAAAAGACAATTGGAGATCATAGCTGAAGCTGAAAAACTCAAGCTTCAGGTCTCTCAGCTCAGTGAAGCCCAGGCCAAAGCTGAAGAGGAGGCTAAAAAATTCAAGAAACAAGCTGATACAATTGCTGCTCGTCTTCATGAGACTGAAATAGCCACCCAAGAAAAAATGACAGTAGTGGAAAAACTGGAAGTCGAGCGACTTAATACCAGCAAAGAGGCTGATGATTTACGCAAAGCTATCGCAGACCTAGAGAAGGAGAAGGCTAGACTGAAAAAGGAGGCTGAAGAACTTCAAAATAAGTCTAAAGAGGTATTGTGTCAAAAATGGCATAACAGAGCAGCTTATGTCATTGTTAATTCTATCTGAAAACTAACACACTCGTTTCCTAAATTTCCTCTGTCCCTTTCTCTGATTACATTAATCATGAAACTATATCTTTGATTTGATTTATGATTTTAGTTTTTTACAGTGCACTGTGCTCATGCAAATCACATCCTGAATGTCCCTGCATTTCCCGGAATGTTGTCCCATTTTAAGACATGCTTCATATTTCTTTCAGTTTCAAATCTCATTTGCAGCATAGCTACAAAATAAACACACATAAACACTACATTACTTGAAATCAGGTTAAAGTGCATAAAAGTATGATATTCCATTTGCAATTTAGTCAAAAGTCTGACATACATATATACCTTGTCTAAGAAAAAGTTTTTTGTTTTTTTTTCTACCTACAATCCAAGTTTCTATTTCTTAAAATTCCCAGTATTCATTGTGAATACTGTACCTGGCACAACTGTGCCATTTATGTGAACATGCAAAAAAACAAAACGTACTGAGCTTGTCCACTCTCCCTCTGACATCACAATGACATGCACCATTATGGCACAAAAGGCATGCCCTTATGTCCTTTTATAATTACAATACACAGAGGAAGGAGTATTCCTTTAATGTTTCACTATTTAAATAGGTTCCTAGGGTCTGTGTAAAAGAAGGACATTATGCCTTTTACACTATGCATTTATAAAATTTCCCCTGCTATTTAAAATAAAAAATGTATTAGGTATAGCTGTGCAGCTTACACTTGAAATAAGATTTTACGCAAATAACACAAAAAAAGAAGTGAGAAGAAGAAGTGAGAGCCACCAAAATAGCATTATGGCAAACAGCATTCAGCATAGTTGATAACAGAGTGTAGTTAATTTTATAGTAACCACAGTCACTGGAATATATTTAAATTTCACTGCCATTTTATAAAATTGTTTGAGTGTGACTAGTATGACCACTTGACAAGCAATAAATAGGAATTTATTATTTTGGACTTGCATTACTCAGTTTTGTAGATTATATGAGGTTGTACAGTCCACTCCAAGTGATAGCAGTATAGTACCATGGTCATTTTGATTTTACTTTTTTTTTTTTTTTTTTTTTTTGCGTGAAGAGGTTTAAATGTGCATATCATTACATATACATTACACAAACAAGTCAAAAGTGATTATTAATTTCCAGAAGGTTACTGAAGGCAGGCTATGTTTATATCAAAATGAATGTCACAAAAAGGAATTAAATTTGTGCAATTATCTGTCTTGTAAAAATGGTCAATAACATTTTTCCATACATTTTTTTGTCAGCTAGACAAATAATAAAAATAAAATTATAGCAATACAATGTTTGATCTTGAATCTTGCAAACAAGAATTCTAAAAAAGAGTACATTTATTAAAAAATAAGATAATAAATTAAATAAATAGCAAAAAAGCAGATATACAACTTAAGTCTGTGAATATTTTATCTCCGTGTGCATAAGCAGAGTGCATTGTGTAAATTGTGGTTGTTACAAATTAAACAATATAAATACTTGAAAATATGAAAATATGTAATGAAATTAATATGTGCCTCAACTAAAAACCTGTTGTAACTTGTGTTTTTTCTTGTTATTTCTACCAGATTGCTGATGCACAGCAGAAACAAATAGAACATGAGAAGACAGTGCTCCAGCAGACATTCCTGACAGAAAAGGAAATGCTGCTCAAGAAAGAGAAGCTAATTGAAGATGAGAAAAAGAAGCTAGAAAACCAGTTTGAAGAAGAAGTCAAAAAGGCCAAGGCTCTCAAAGATGAACAGGAACGCCAGAAACAGCAGATGGAGGAGGAGAAGAAGAAACTGCAGGCTACCATGGATGCAGCCCTAAATAAGCAGAAAGAAGCTGAGAAAGAGATGCTTAACAAGCAAAAAGAAATGCAGGAGTTAGAAAAGAAGAGACTAGAGCAGGAAAGGATTCTTGCAGAAGAGAACCAGAAACTGCGCGAAAAGCTGCAGCAGCTTGAGGAAGCACAGAAAGACCAACACACCAGAGATATTGTAACAATGGTTGAGGCAACGAGTACAGTTTACAATGGCCAAAATGCTGGTGATGTAGTAGACCGTGTGGAGAAGAGACCAGATCCATTGTCTTTTGATGGCATCCGTGATAAGGTACCTGCAAGCAGACTTCATGACATCGGTCTTTTACCGAAGAAGGACTTTGATAAGCTGAAAAATGGCAAAACCACTGTGCAAGAGCTTGGTGAACTGAAAATCTCAAAGAATTCTTAAAGGAAAGAACTGCATTGCTGGTGTTTTGACACCATCTAATCAAAAAATGTCAATCTATCAAGCCATCAAAAGACAAGAAGATTACTCCAGGCACAGCTCTTATCCTTCTTGAAGCCCAGGCAGCCACAGGTTACATGTTAGACCCTATTAAGAATCAGAAACTTTCTGTTAATGAGGCTGTCAAGGAAGGCTTGATTGGCCCTGAACTGCACAACAAAATGCTTTCAGCTGAGAGGGCTGTTGTAGGCTACAAAGATCCATACACTGGTGGGAAGATCTCTGTCTTTGAAGCTATGAAGAAGGGTCTCATGGAGCATGATCACGCCATCAGAGTCCTTGAGGCTCAGCTTGCAACTGGTGGCATCGTCGACCCTATCAATAGTCACCGTGTACCCAATGAAACAGCCTACAAACAGGGACAATATGATGCAGAAATGAATAAGATTATGGAGAACCCATCAGATGACACAAAGGGATACTTTGACCCCAGCACTCAGGAACCTTTGACATATTCTGAACTAATGATGAGATGCACCGCTGACCCTGACACAGGTCTGCTGCTCCTGCCAATCACAGATAAAGCTGCTCAGTGCTCAAGTATTTACACAGAGGAGGAGACCAAGGATGTGTTCAGCAAAACAACTGTGTCTGTGCCATTTGGAAGATTCAAGGGAAAGACTGTCACCATTTGGGAAATAATCAATTCTGAGTACTTCACTGAGGACCAGAAGAAGGATCTTCTCCGTCAATACAAGACAGGCAAAATCACAATTGAAAAAATCATTAAGATTGTGATTACTGTGGCAGAGGAGAAAGAGAAGAAGAAAGAAATTACCTTTGATGGTCTGAGAGCACCTGTCCCTGCCACTGAGCTCCTGGAATCCAAAATCATTGATAAAGACCTTTACAATAAATTACACAAGGGCAATAAGACAGTCAAAGAGGTGTCTGAAATGGAGCCTGTCCATAAAGCACTGAAGGGTACAAACTCGATCGCAGGTGTAGTTATTGACTCATCCAAGGAGACAATGTCCTTCTATCAAGCTATCAAGAAGGACATGATGAGGCCAGGGCCTGCCTTGATTATGCTTGAAGCCCAAGCAGGAACAGGATATATGGTTGATCCTGTTAATAATCAGAAATACACTGTTGATGAAGCTGTCAAAGCAGGTGTTGTTGGTCCTGAGCTGCATGAAAAGCTCCTGTCTGCAGAGAGAGCTGTTACAGGTTATAAAGATCCCTACACTGGAAAGACTGTATCTCTATTTCAGGCAATGAAAAAAGATCTCATACCAAAAGAACAAGGAATCAGACTGCTTGATGCTCAAATGACCACCGGTGGCATCATTGATCCAGTAAAGAGCCATCGCATTCCACATGATGTAGCCTGCAAGAGAGATTATTTTGATGATGAAATGAAACAGGTTCTGAGCAGCCCCACTGATGAAACTAAATGCTTCTTTGACCCAAACACAAAAGAAAATGTCACATACTCACAGCTCTTCGAGAGATGTGTCACTGATAAGAAAACTGGTCTCCAGCTTCTTCCTCTTTCTGACGAAGCAATCAATGCAAAGGAGGAGCTTACATACACTGAAGCCCAAACAAAAGAGGCTATGACTCAGGCAACTGTGGAGCTTGACTCTGGACCATTTAAGGGCAGGAAGATGACAATCTGGGAAATCATCAACTCTGAATATCTCACTGAGGAAGGAAGGCTAGACCTGTTCAGACAGTTTAGGTCTGGAAAGATTACAATTGAAAAGATCATCAAGATTGTTATCACAATCATAGATGAGAAAGAGGCCAAGAATCAAGAGCAGTCCAGCTTCAAGGGACTCAGAGCCCCTGTCCCAGCAGGTTCTCTGTATGATTCCAAAATCATTGACAAACCAACCTATGAGCTCCTTCAGCAAGGCAAAACAACACCTAAACAAGTCAGTGAGAATCCCAATGTCAATAAATACCTCCAGGGATCTGATAGCATTGCTGGCATCTACCTGGAACCAACAAAAGAGAAAATAAGTATTTATCAGGCAATGAAGAAAAAGCTCCTTAGACACAACACAGGCCTTTCACTTCTGGAGGCCCAGGCTGCCACTGGGTTCATCGTAGATCCAGTGAGGAACCAGTGCTTGTCAGTCGATGAGGCAGTGAAGTCAGGCCTTGTTGGTCCAGAGCTACATGAGAAACTCCTCTCTGCAGAAAAAGCTGTCACTGGCTATAAAGATCCATTCACAGGCAACAAAATCTCCCTCTTTGAAGCAGTGCAAAAAGATCTTATCCTGAAAGAGCATGCCATGCCACTGTTAGAGGCACAGATGGTTAGTGGAGGAATTATTGATCCTGTAAACAGCCACCGTGTTCCAGAAGACACTGCATATCAGAAGAATATTTTTAGCAAAGAAATTGCTAAGACCCTGTCTGAACCATCTGACGATAACAAGGCTTTCTCAGACCCAGAAAATGATGAGAATGTGACCTACAGACAGCTTAAAAACAAATGTCAACGGGATCCAGAGACAGGCCTGTTCATCCTCCCGCTCTCCAAACCTCAGTCTCCAACTGTGGTGGAGAAAACATACCTCTACACAGAGGAACAAACACAGAGTGACCTGACCAACACCCAGATTGACATTCCAATTGAGGGCCTTGCTGATAAACCAATGAACCTCTGGGATGTCATGAACTCAAATTTGCTTCCAGAAGCAGAGAGACAGAAGCTCATGGATGAATATCGCTCTGGTAAAATCACGAAAGAAAGGATGATCATCATTATTATTGAGATAATGGAGCAGAGAGAGATCATTAGAAATGACAGTCCACTGTCATATAAGACTATAAGGAGAAGAGTAACTATTGAGGAGCTCTACAATGCCCGCATCATTGACTTGGAGACATACAATCTACTTAAACAGGGCAAGAGGAATATCCATGACATAATGGAGATGACCAGTGTGAAACAGTATCTCTATGGCACAGGCTGTGTTGCTGGGGTCACAACTGACTCAAGCTCCAAGTTAAGCATATACCAAGCAATGAAGAGAGGTTTTATTAAACCAGAAATAGCCCTCAGCTTCCTAGAGGCCCAAGCTGCTACAGGGTTCATCATTGATCCAATTAAGAATGAGACACTCACTGTTGATGAAGCTGTTCGTAAGGGTGTTGTTGGCCCTGAGATCCATGATAAACTTCTGTCAGCTGAAAGAGCAGTCACAGGATACAAAGATCCATACAGTGGAAAAATCATATCTCTTTTCCAGGCCATGAAAAAGGATCTTGTTCCAGAGGATTATGCTCTGAAAATGTTAGAGGCACAAACTGCCACTGGTGGTATCATTGATCCTGAATTTCAGTTCCACCTGCCAGCAGACATTGCCATACAAAGAGGCTACATCAACAAGGAAACCAACGAGAGACTGACTGGTGATGTTAAAGGATTCACTGACCCTGTCAGTGATGAGAAAGTATCATATGCACAGCTGCTCAAGAGATGCAAGTTAGATGGTGGATTGCGCCTCCTCTCCCTGGGAGACAAGAGGCTGACATTCAAGGGCCTGAGGAAACAGATCACAATGGAGGAGCTTATCAGCTCACAAATTATTGACCAGCAGACAGTCGCTCAACTGAATGAAGGTCTCATTTCAGTGGAGGAGGTAAGCCAAACACTATCAAGGTACCTTGAGGGCACAAGCTGTATTGCTGGTGTATTTTTGGAGTCCACAAAGGAACGTCTATCAATTTACCAGGCCATGAAGAAGAACATGATAAGGCCAGGCACTGCATTTGAGCTCCTTGAGGCACAGGCAGCCACAGGCTATGTCATTGATCCAATCAAAAACCTCAAACTGACTGTCAATGAGGCAGTGAGAATGGGAATTGTAGGTCCAGAATTCAAAGACAAGCTTCTCTCTGCTGAGCGTGCAGTGACAGGATATAGAGATCCTTATTCAGGCAAGACAATTTCCCTGTTTCAGGCCATGAAAAAGGGGCTCATCCTCAAAGATCATGGTATCCGTCTCCTGGAAGCCCAGATTGCCACTGGTGGAATCATTGACCCAGAGGAAAGTCACCGTCTGCCAGTTGAGGTGGCCTACAAACGTGGCTTCTTTGATGAGGAAATGAATGAGATCCTGACAGATCCATCTGATGACACCAAAGGTTTCTTTGATCCCAACACTGAGGAAAACTTAACCTACCTCCAGCTCATGGAGAGGTGCATCACTGATCCTGACACTAACTTGGTGCTTTTGCTATTGAAAGAAAAGAAGCGGGAAAGGAAGACCTCCTCCAAATCCTCAGTTCGTAAACGCAGAGTTGTCATTGTAGACCCAGAGACAGGCAAAGAAATGACTGTGTACGAGGCCTACAGGAAGGGACTTATTGACCATCAAACCTACTTGGAGCTTGCTGAGCAAGAATGTGAATGGGAAGAGATCACAATGACTTCCTCTGATGGTACTGTGAAATCCATCATCATTGACAGGAGATCAGGGAGACAGTATGATGTTGATGATGCTCTTGCACGTGGCCTCATTGACCAGAATGCTCTTGATACATACCGAGCTGGAAACCTGGCCATCACAGAATTTGCTGACATGCTTTCTGGAAACATGGGAGGCTTCCGTTCACGATCATCCTCCTTTGGTTCCACCACTGGTTCTACCTACTCCTCTCCTATGAGCCCCATACCCTCTATTAAAGCACCTGCAGTCATATGGAATGACCCAACTGAGGAGACTGGCCCCATAGCTGGAATATTGGATATAGATACGCTGGAGAAAGTGTCTATCACTGAGGCTATACACCGAAACCTGGTAGACAATATCACAGGCCAAAGACTGTTGGAGGCCCAGGCATGCACAGGAGGAATAATTGACCCCACAACAGGAGAGAGATTGTCAGTCACTGATGCTACAGAAAAAGGTCTTGTGGATAAAATCATGGTTGATCGTCTCAACCTGGCTCAAAAAGCATTCAATGGATTTGAAGACCCCAGAACTAAAGTGAAGATGTCTGCCTCCCAGGCCCTGAAGAAGGGCTGGTTATATTATGAAGCTGGACAGCGTTTCCTTGAGGTCCAATATCTGACTGGTGGACTTATTGAGCCTGAAGTTGAGGGCAGAGTGTCCATTGATGAATCCATCAGAAAAGGCACAATTGATGCCCGCACTGCCCAGAAACTGAGAGATGTCAGTGCTTATTCTAAATACCTAACATGTCCAAAAACCAAACTGAAAATATCCTTCAAAGATGCCATGGACAGAAGTATGGTTGAGGAAGGATCTAGCCTAAGGCTTCTGGAGGCCTCCTCACAATCCAGCAAAGGCCTCTACAGTCCCTACAATGTCAGTGGCTCTGGATCTGCTTACGGTTCCCGAACTGGCTCGAGGACCGGATCCCGATCAGGCTCGAGGAGGGGCAGCTTTGATGCAGGCTCAGGCTTCAGCATGAACTTCTCTTCCTCCTCCTACACATCCTCTTCAACTGGCTACAGCCGCAGATTCTAAATAGCTAGTTTTCTTTCTAACAAATTGTTACTAAGAATCAACAATACTAATGCACTTTACAGTTGCATTTCTCACAGGAAAAAATAGTTACATTAACAAAGAAAATATAATTTATTTATTCTGCCCTGCATGTGGTCATTATTGGCTATAGATTTTTTTCATATATAGCAGATGTCTAAACCTGTGCCTCAAATGGGGACATAACCAAGCATTGCTAGATATATAAAATAGTAATTTCCTTACATAATGACATAATGACAAATTTAGTTTATATTTTTCAAAGCATGAAATTTCATCAGTTTTTTAAGTGACTTCATAGTTTTCATTTTACACGTTAAAAAGTTGTATACTTGTGCTTTCTGAAACTAATATATAATGTATGTATGTCAAACAAAAATATTTTTCCAGTATTCCTTGTTTTCTTTGAAATTCAAGAATATTCGTCTATTTTTTATCTTTTTTGCAACAATACTATGTAATGAGATACTGTACGTCAACATAGTTCTAATGTTTTTAACAGATTCTAAAATACATAGATGCCTTCAAATTTCTGAATGTTTGTATAGAGTATGGACAGATTCTTTGTTTGTATGTTAAATGTTGCCTGGGTAACTAATATACCCAGTAAAAAAATTACCCTTGTTAGACACTACAAAATGAGACACTACAAGAATTATAACACTTAAGAGAGGTGCCAGAATTAAAATTATGCAGACTGTTCTAAAACCAGTTTCACATCTGTCATTACTTTGTACTCATTTATATTCAGTGGACTTTGCTTTCTTTGAGTTCATTACATCATTGTTTTACACACTGCAAGTTTTGGATTCTTCATATTCACCATCAATCAAGTGTTCCTGATAAATCCCAAGACGATGTCAGACTTGATCCTGGTCTCCCATACAGACCTGCCTCCTGTTATTTTGGTTCTTGTAAGTTGAAATTAGTTTTCTGTTTTTTATTTTCTTATGTTTGTTTTGTTTTCTTTATTTGATTTACCTAGATTGTCATTTCTTTATGCCATTTTTCCCTATCCCACAATACCACAGTAGTACCAATGCCAGTGAACATATCAAAAATGCCAATTATTGCTAATTGACTTGGTTATCCTCTTGTTTTTGACAGCTGCCTCAGTCCCATAGAATCCAACATCTGAGCACAGATACCCAGTTGGATGGAGCATACGATCCCCACAACTTGGATGGGTTTCTGAGTCCATATCATCCTCGTGCAGTAACACAGGTACAGTGTATAAATATTTTTAGAAAATATAGTGTCATTTTCATTTCATTTGCAAAAGTTTGATCCAGACTTCTTTTACAGTTTTCATTCAATCTGTTTTTTTCTTGCTGCATTGTTTGGTTTATTTTGATTTTAATTCATAGCTATTTTCTTTTGTTTGTAGATCTGCCATTGAGTATATCCATTATTTCCATTGCACATCACATTTGAAGAAAACTGAGGCTGAGTCAACCTGATACCATCTTGGGATGCCATTCTAGGAACACCCTTCATTTATGACCTATTTTCATATATGTATTACTTGAATGCTCATAGTGATATTTATGTTGTCAAATCCTAATTTTTAAGAGAACACTCCCAAAGTTCGCACATTTCTGTGTAATACATTCTTTCATTTAAACTGGGATTAACTGTAGCAATACAACAGTACATTTTCATTTCACTAGTCTTAAGTCCACTGAGTATATTTTTGTGTTATCTCTGATTGTAAATTCAGTTCAGCCAAAGCACTATTGAGAGAAATTTGAGAATTGACATATTTGATACAGCACCACATTGCATGAATGTATGTTTTATATCAAATTGACTGTTTTCAGTTGACATTCTGCCACAGATCTCCTTTGCAAACTGAAAAACAGCTTTAAGCTTTATTTTGCTATAGCTATTTTTCCACAGAAAGTGCTTCTTTTCTGCATCTCTCAAGTGTTATACCTCTGTAAATCCTTTTACTTTGTTTTAATTATGTTTTTGATATATTATGAATTTGCCTTGCATGTTTTACTAACTTTACAAAGGAAATTTTGGGGAAAAATGTTAATGTAAAATAAAGACAACTGCAGATGTAACTGCTAATTTTAATATTAGCAATATACAAAAAATCACAAACTAACTGGTTGGTTTTGCTTATGGGGCAGATTTTGCTTTGAATAATATAGTGATTGGAATCATTGTATGTTCTGAACATAACACTATATTGTAAATAAATACACTCTGAAGAGGCCCTCTTGTCTTCCATATATTGATAACCATGCATTTGCAGATATTTCTAGTCATAAACTTTTTTTTTGGTCAGTGTTGCGGTTACATTGGATCAACCATGACACACTAGAAAATCAAATAAAGCACTTCACATAATGCCAGTAAGGACCAGAAATCTTATTAAGTTTACCTTCTTTCCCACTGCACTGACAGGAGAGTTTATTTTATGAAAGTGGCTGTAAGAGGACAACAATTTCATTAATATTGTATGCAGGGTTTCTGTTATATTATAGTGTTAACTGAACCTTGTAGCTTGCCTGTGATATGAATCTTCCCTCTGGAAAAAAGTAGTTGACCACATGAGGGCAGCATTACACTGCCCTACACTCATCCCCTGAGAAGGCAAGTGAATCAGTTGAAACAGCTTCTTGGTCCAATGCCTGTTCTACAATTGGTCATATTATAAATCTGTTGAGGTCTATGTTTACTGTTAAGATCAGGTATTTCTAATGAGGGTCTGACTGGGTTTTTGAAGGTTGGTCACCATTCAATTTACAATTCAAAATGACACATTGAGTTTTTCTCACACTGATGTGGTCTGATTGGGGTGTAAAACACACAAACAGCATTTAGGTAATCAGTTCAATATGCTGGTGTGTATTGGACAATATTGGTACATCACCCAGTCTTCACACCCAGTGCCTTCATATGACATAGATACTGTACATATTTTTGCTCTCTGTGCCAAAATTAGCCACTGGTTTTGATGGAGGAGCCTGCCAACAGAATCAACGGGGTATTCACCTCCCAGGATTCTTCACTCAGCTCCCTTGACTACTCAGACCTGACCCTTTCCCTCCCAGCTCTCCCCACATCAGAAGCTTCAGGCAGGGAGGTAAGAACAGAAAGAACAGTGTAAAAACACCCACATCATTATATGAGCTGAATTATTGAATGAACAGCATCAGCTCAAGCAGCTCCAAATGCTAAAACAGTAACAGAGGAAAGCCCAAAAACTGGTGCAAGGATCATTTTGTATAATTTTTTTCTAACGGTCTTTTGCAGGATAAAGAAAATACTTTGTTCGGATCACCAACACCTACATCACAAGATCAGAGATATGGGTATGCCAATGTATAATACTGCCATTCCTTCTACTTGATATTACCACAAGTAATAGCTTTTAGAAATACTGACTGGTGTTTCAGATTTACTTTGTATCTAGTACAAGTGCTAATGGTTCATCACATATACAGTGTACTGTACGCGCAGTACAAGTAAATATTGTTATCCAAAGGAATGAATCCTGCATGATAGAACATGGCCACCAACAGTCAGATTAAACAAAACATGCAGCCTGTGATGACAGTTGGTCAATTGTATCAGCTCTGTAGACCGGTGCGTCTGCATTTGTCAACAACACAATGACAAAGCTGTGAATTGTGAAGAGAGCACACAGTGTAAAACATCTCAATGAAACATACTGATACAAGAAAACTAAGGTTCCAGCCCAGCTGATAGAGAGCAGATGCCTCTCTAATGAGATATTTGGCCAACATTTTCAGCTAAGGAGCCCTGGTCATATTATCCTTTGATAAGAATAATACTTGAAGGCTTTGTTTTAGCTCATTCTGCTAAAGTACAGGTTGTAAATGTGCTGTTGTGTCTGTTTGCTAAATGTTCTACTTCATGTTACTGCAGTAAAGGATCATTCAAATGTCACCTTACTGAAATGAAAATAACATTTAAGTCTAGCTGCTGTCCACAAATACCAACATACAGCATATTGTCACACTGTGAGCGTGGTCCAAAATTAACCCTGAGATGTTTGTAGTAGTAACCCCAAAGTCATCTTACAAAAATATATATGATGGTGGGTTGTGTATTATCATTGGCATGACTGGTGCTCCTGAAAAGACATAGTAAAGCAATGAGTGTGGGAGTTCACACACAAAAAGATAACAGCACCCACATGTGCGGAGAAAGCATAATTTCATCAGCCAGATAATAAATATAGTCATATTGTAGTAAAAACATCACAGTGGCCACACTAATTAAAATAATAAGGCATTTGACTGCTGACATATTTTTCAAGATTTGGTGGTATAATCCTTTTATGTGATTCCTTTCCATGACTGTTTATAATTTAACTGTAAAATATGACAAAGATAGCTTTTGACTTTGTCTTGTTCTTCCCTGTTTCAGGATGGATGCAGAGGACTTGAGCCAATGGCAGAATGAGTTCAGGAGTCAAATCAGAGCACTGAGACAGTGGCTGAAGAGCATGGAGATGAGGTTGCCTCCTCTGGACCCCAAGGTCAGTTGAGTCTGCAGTCTGCCTGCCTGCTGTTGCCTCTCTACCTCTGTCTCTTTCTGTTTCATCACATCCCATGTTCTCTCATCTAAGGGGAATAATAGAGTCTGTGTGCAAGCCAGTCTACATGAAAAAATCCATCTGTGACGTTTCTGGTCTTAACTACAGTAGTTCTGACGGCTACAAAGATATTTGTGGGGCCTTATGTCATCACACTAGGAAAACTACAACAATTCTGTGTAATCGTCCTTTAACAGCCTAACTGGCAGCTCTGTGTATTTGTAGGCACAGCAATGCTTTGAGGTAACATCAGCATGCTCAAAATGCCAAACCAGTAAAAACTGTCACTTGAAAAGAATATCTAAGAATATGTTGGAAAGAGAGCAAAGAAAAGCAAGAAAGAAGAGGAAAATGAGTCACACAAATCACTAAATGAACACTTGAGTTAACTGAGCATTACGAAAAAAGGAAAGGGATTGTGAGTCCAACATACTCAGACGGATACCAAGGTGGTCCCCCTCCACTCCTGCAGGGAGACCTCTTAAGGCCACAGGGGGACAGAGGGGCTGGGGAATCAGGCTCTATTGTGCCTGGCCTGGACAGCCAGGCTAGCGAAGTGCTTGGCACTGGAGGCCCTCTGTACACATGAGCGAACACACTGAAAAGACATTAGACTCAGATGGTAGGAAGAGGCAAAGGGGGCAGGAAAAAAAGAAAAGCAGGATGTCTATGCTAAGAGCACTGGATGTGACTGTTGAGGCATTTATTGAACACAACTGTAGATTTTGTCATACAACCATTTATACCAATATTTATACAAAGATTTGTCTGACCTGAAGCCAATAATTGTGTCACTGGTTGAGTTAAAAAAAAAAAAAAAACCTCTGGCCAACTGTGGGCGGACAGCTTGTTATAGTGACACCCTGTAACTTTTGCTGAATAGTGAGCAAATTGACTTGGTACATTCAGTAACACCACAATATCCATGGAAATTTTGTTAAAATTAGCAAACATTAGCCAGTCTAAACTACTGGTTATATTACACCAAGTAAGGCTGCATTAGCCAAAGGTGTATTAAATTGTGTAAGGGTGTGTTTTATTGCTTACAAATTAAACTTTTCATATGGGTTTGTGTCACTTCTTCTTTTTAACCTCAAATGACAAGTTTGAATGGCAAAGAAAGAACTTTAATCAACATAGTGAAAAATGTTAATATATTGGCAGGTCAGCAGGTTTGCTAACAAGCTAACCTTAGTACTAACGATGCTGAAATCAGCTAACTTTCAGTCTAATTGGCTATAAAACCTGTTATGCTTAGGGTCCTCTCATCAGCTCTAATTCAACCAATCAGATTACATATATCTCCAAAACAGCTCTGCATATGTCGAAATGTTTGCATCACAACAAATCTAATTTTGCAAGTTGAATATTGTTCATTCCTCCTATGGAACAAACAGTAACATGTTTTAGTTATGTATTACCCTGTGCAGTTTTGTGCTTTGACAATTAAAGAATAAAGCTTTTTAATATGGAACATTCTCGTTGAGGTTAATCCACTGCACAGCACTGACTGAAAGCCACTCTAGCGCAAAACATTAACATGAACAGCTCTGTATTGAAGCAAGATGGTGAGGTAATAATTTATTTGAATATCTTTAGTGAAGGGTGACTGCACCTTCTCCAATGAGCTGTGAATCAGTTACAAAAAAGGATATAGAGTGTTTGATGTTTTTACTGTTATAGTAAAAATAGTTATATGGTCCATTAAAATGAATGTCTTCCATTGTCCTGACTGAATGTGTGAGCCATTAATTGACTGAAAGGGCCAAGAGACAAAATACGATCTATGTTTGAACCCACATGACCTTTGAAGAAACTGCTGATTATCATCTCAGGAAGGAAGAAGGGAGTTTTTACAAAAACATTTTTCAACAAGAGATATTCTTAGTTAAAATTTATTTTTCCATGTTTTGTTTGTGTTTGAAAGAAGTTTCTGTTTCCCTGGGGACTGACATGTAAGATGCACAGGCATGTCTTGTCACGTCATGAAAGCTTTGGAGAGCTTTAGTCTGACCCCCAGCAAGAGTGTGTGAAATAAGGGGGTGTCTTTTTATCTCTACCATGCCTTTATCATACTGCATCCGACCACAGACCTTTGTCATGGTAATGCTGTTAGTCTGCTGCACTGCTGGTTCCAGTCTGGGCCTGAGGGACTCGTTAGTTGGCAGCATGAACGAGGACATCCCTGAGCAGCCCCCCATATACAGATCCCTCTACAATACACAGGAGAGAGACACACACCTGCTCCTTAACACAAGGCATGCACTGGCACATGTTAAACAGTTTTTCCTATGAACACCAGGATAGGTGATAAATACCATGTATTTTGTGAATATAGTTTTTAACAGTGCAAGAATAATAAATGAAAATCTTTTTTTAAATAAGCTTATAACAACAAAATTTAAAAATCCATCAGATTAGGCCTGGGTGATAAAGATCCATTTTTCTATAAATTTCTATTTAATTTGATGTCACAGAATTGACAGTTTAAAGGATAGCTGCATTGTTAGAAATGATGATGCAAAATGTCTAATGGTAAACAGATTTCCAGCCAGGTACATCACTATCGTATTGGCCAAAACTACATGGGATAAATGTGTGATAGCTGAAAAAATATAATAAACTATTAGATTGAAAAACTGTCTAGAATCCATTTTATCAATAAATTTTAAAACATCAGCATTGGAATCGGGATGAGGAGAGGCAATTGCTCATACCTTGCTATACCTAGTTCATGGCATTTATGAGGACTCCAGTGACAATAATTTGTAAACTCACTCACAAGTGTTTGTAATCTGTAATTTAAATGAATTTAACTGATACATAGTGCAATATAATAATAGTAAGAACACCCTGGTCTACTGTCCAGGACAAAGGTATTTGTACAAGATAATAGGGGAGATACTTCCACTTCTAGAAATTAATAATATTTATTTGTCATCAAAACACTTCCAATTCAATGAGCCAGCTGCACAGTTCTAACACCTAAACACACTACATGCTGCATTTGAGAGTGTATAAAAATGAGTGTGTGTGTGTGCATACATATTGAAAAAGACTGCTACAAGTGAAAAGTAAATGGCTGAAATGTCCAGCTTCTGCCACACAAGTGTTAGTTATACAAATGCAAACTGAAAAAAGACACTGACCCTAAATGTTGGTAATTCCAGGATTGCTATGTCTTGTATGAATTGGTATTGGTATTGTAATAGTTTTGTTAAACAATATCCAGTTAATAATTCATGTGAAATCAACACATTTAGGACATCATGGTTGATATTGATGAAGGGGTACTTGAGCTCATCTGATAGGACTATGGGGGCGCAAAACAGGCTGGGATAATGTTTCAGTCAGTCTTAATCATGATGAGATACAGTGCTGATGAACATGAAATCCTTTGACATGTGAGTAATGGAGGAATTAGGATGTTTCTGTAACAATCTTAGCTTCTTTTTACACTGTGTCAGAACATTTTGTCATTGACAGGTCAAAACGGCATCTCTTCACTTTGACAGTCAGCCTAAGGTCAAAAGTTCTTCTATTGACACCCCCCTCCCCTGCTGATGACATTCTTGTGGATAAAGGCTCTCTGTGTTTTAAATGTCTCTGGTTTCCCTGGGCTTGTGGCAGATGCTGCATCCCAAATAAGCCTTGTACACACAATTTACAAACAGGCCTGACTGGGCCCAGGCAGAGGGGTGAGGGATCACAGCCTTTTATCCTCTCCTCTGTCTCTGACAGTCAGCAAACAGCACCTCTGCTGTATGATGCTGTCATATGCTTTAGGGGGGAAAAAAAGGGGGTGGGGGGGGTCTGTGCTGCAAATCACCTACAAGCTAAATGAATATAGACAGTAGTAGTAAAGTAAACTTGTTTATTCTGACTCAAGTTGGGATTAAATCTCCTACCCAGTTGATTGTTTGTTCCTTGTTTGGCAGGTCAAATTGATTTTCATCTTATAGCACTTTAGGTAATCTCTCCCAAAAGAAATGTTTTGATCCACACACTTTATCAGGGTTAATGGCAATGCAGGGCCTCTTCCTTTATCACCCATGCTTTCCTGTACTCAATGGAAAATGTGGGCTTATGGCTGTAAATCCTCTCTTCCTGGGAGCAGTTGAATCAAAAGTGTAGCTGATGATGTGGTTGAACTCCCCTATCCCAAAGTAGCTAAATCCTCCTCTCACCCATAACTGTGATTTCCAGTTTCCAGGCAGCCCAGCAGGGCCTGGGCAACCCAACAGGGAATCCCATCATCCTTTCATCCACTTTTCTTGGAAGCAACCTCTTTTGGTGATAAATGACAGTGTGCGCACTGAATGGTGCTTCTGGTCTGACCCTTAAAAGGGACCCCCTCTTTTTTTCATTTCTCATGAAGAGGGCTAATTACCATGTTCTGTAGAGGAGCCACTGAGGTCTTATTTAATTTGAAGGCTGCAGAGAGGTTGAGATGGAGGAGGAGGGGAAAAACAAGCCCGTAAAATTAATCTTCTTCTTTTTTTCTCAGGTCCTTTAGCACATGGGATCTGTGATCAAATTTAGGCTCCCATTAAGCGGTAATTTGGAATCATATTAATTTGGAAACTCACTTTATTGCTTCTCCAAACCTGTGTCCACTTGATTATTGTGTGAGTTTTGGAAGGATAATGAAAGCTGCTGAGGGAACGATGAGCTGACCTCACCAGCTACAAATCTTACCACCAGTAGCAGCTTATTGCATCACTGCATAACTCAGCGTGCCAGTTACTCTTCAACTACATCAGCTCTTGTCTTTTTAAGAGCTGTGTGCAGGTTCTATGTGCACCTACTGTGAAATGGAGAGGAGAGGGTTTGGCAAAATCATTTAATTAGTACAGGGGGGACTGGAGGATGCTGAAAGCTGGGATCAGGTGTCATGGTTCTACAACAATGTCTTCCTGGCAAAGTGGTGCCTCATCGCTGCCAGCTTCTTTCAGATAAAGAATAGGGGGATGGGGAATGTGGGCCTTACTTGCTCATTAAACAGCTAAAGACATTAGCTCTCGGAGTGACCCTATGAAAACAGCTATCTGTGTGGTTGTGAATCTTTTACAGCTAAATTGTCAGCCATAGGTGTTAATTATGTATGATTCCCTGTACATTTCCTGGGTTGTGAGATGACCACAGGATATAGCTCATGGGGAATTCTTGCATCAGCACTGGAGAACTCAGGGGTTAAATAACTTGACCCTACAGGGGTCATTCTATTCAATTTACTAACCCTCTCACTGGCCACAGTGAAAGGCATTTTCAGTTTTCTTTTTTCACCACCTTTGTTTTTTATCCTTATTTGCATAAATTAAGACAGGAGACGAGTGGGGGGTCAGAAATAGGGCAGTAATGTAGGGGATGAGAACGGCTTTGAAAAGGCCTAAGGCAGCTTCAAAGCAGATTTAGATTTAACAGCCTTTTTTTTTTTTTTTTAAGTTATTTTTTGCCACTACTTTAGGGCTCATTCATAGAGAGGTTTCTCAATTGAATACAGTACAATAATATGATATAAATTGTATTAGACTAGTACTGTTTAGGAAGGATTTAGATTTTTATGCAAATATAGAGTCATGTTGTCAGTAACTTACATATTTAGTGACAAAGTCTTCAAATTCAGTTCACTGTATTATATACATGTACAATATAAAATGTTTCAAACAGTAAATTGAGCAAATAATCTTAATCTTTGTTTGAATTATGTGTTTAATTCAGATAGGCACATACCCTGCTTGAAGTTCCCTCAGAATATACTGGAATTAAGTCTTTGTTAATGGAGTTACATCATGATCCTGTGGCCTAAACCAAATAAATCAGTGCTCTGCACACATTTCATGCTGAATTAACTAAGTTTGCATCGACGGGTTCAAAGACATTTCCACTCACATGTAACACAGTAGGCCATCTACACTAGCAAGAGTGGTATTGATTATATTATTTTATGAGGTGATATATACTTGCAGTGGAATGCAGGCAGGTACGTGAACATTCTCTCTGGCTGCACCAGCTGAGAGATAAAATACAGGCAACTTCTGTATAAAAAGATGTAGCATAAATATGTGATCCAGACGTGATTGTTTATTTAAAAAGTCAGTTATGAGGTCTTTATTCATTCTGAGTTCTTATCCTCTAACCATTCCTTGAACACTAAACACTTAAATGAATGATTTTGTGTATTGGGGAGGAAGCTGATTGGCAGGTTTCTGCATGCAGGTGTGTGTGTGTGTATGTTTAGTGGTGAGACAACGTGAGAGAGAGTGAGTGGGTGTGTGTACTGTACATGCATGCATGCATTTGTTGGAACAGTTGACTGGTCCATTATTTGGTTGGCTGGAGAAAGACAGAGAGAGAGGAATAAAGAGAGCAGGATTTGGGGCATAAACAGTTATTGTAAGACGGTTACCTGTGCACTTCTGTTTTAGTGCACCTGCACAACATTTTCAGAGAGATTCCTGATGTATTAAAGCTAGTGTTAATGCCATAGCTCATCTCTAAATAAACACCTAAAAGAAAATTTCACATGGTTTAGTTCAAACACAAGAAAATCCAAGTGACTGTTGCAGTAATGATGTATGCATACAGTATGCTTGGTGTAAGGCAAATATTGTGACTTATTGAAATGGGGCATGATAGAATTTCACCATAGGGGTCCTTCCTCCGCTTTCCCATGCCAGAAACAGAGAAAAGACTCAGTATTATCTTCCCATTGCTCTCTATTTTGTGTTTGTTTCCAGCTTCTTTGTTTATGGGCTGGGGCTGCAATGGCTGGAAGTGAGTTGAAAAGTAATCTGAGATGTTTTACAGTAATTAGTTGTCTTTGTTGCTGCTGTGGAGACTGCTGCACTGACTCTGAATGGGGAAAGAGGGGACTGCAAGGGGGATGGGGGTGAATGTGTGAGAGGGTGGGTAGCAGGGTGGGTGTGGGTCCCTTCTTTTGTAGCCTGCACTTCTCTCCTTCGCCATCGAGAGAGGGAATGGGCTGAGGCAGCTGTCACTTAACATGTGAATGTTTCGAGGGCGGCCCGGGGGTCTTTAGAAAACTCTCCTTTTTTTGCCCCCCACCCACCCCATTTTTCAAGCAGAAGCAGCATGGAGTTTCTGAGCCACAGTCAGACCCAGAGGAGGGGCTTTGTTGGATGAGAAGGGGGAGAGAGTGAAAGAAAAAGCCTAGGGAAGGTAAAGGGGGCACTTTGCCGCCTAGCTGCCGGGTACAGGAGCAACCTGAGCAGCAGCAGCGCTGGTGAGAATGCCACCGCCTTGTTATATGGAACTGGCACAATCTGACCTCCATGTGAAAACTGCTCTTGGCTTGGAACTGTGGGAGTTCAACTGAGCCGTTGGAATACATTGTCTCCATCTGGGCGCACTATCCCATCAGCGGCGTTAACAAGGAAGAAATTCCTCTATCACAGCTCCCACAACAAAGAAGAAAGGGAGAGGAGCAGAGCTGGTGGGAGGAGAAGTGAAGTGAGGGGAGGGGAGGGGTGCACTGTGAGGGGAGAGGAGGACATTGTTTGCCTGTGACTGTGGGCAACGGAAAAGCATGAGTTATCAGGGCATGTGTGAGTGTGTTTAGAAAGTCTGTTTGTATGTGAGCATGTGTGAATGAGTGAACTAGACTGAGTGTGTGTTGAAGGGAGTATGCAAGTGTATGTGTATGAGGAGCCTTCAGTTTGGGATGTTGGAGCTGGGAGGTCGTTCAAAGGATGCTCAAACAAAGCTGGATTTTTTTCTTTCTCCCCTTTTTGAATGGTTATTGAGGACTGGCTGGATTCCTTTACTCATGCTGTTGCGCTCAACTCTGCTTCAGGGTAAGTGAGGTTCACGTAAGCTTCAAACCGCCAAAACTGCCACTAACCCAGTCTCAGCTTAAGGAGTTTGGTTTTGGACTTTGCTGGTCACTGGCTGAACTAGGGAGCCACATGACAGTGAATGAGTTCAGACTGAGGGATTTCCTTCATTTATTCTTACTAAGTGCAAAATACAAGTGTGGCAGGAAATGAAATATTCCAGCACAATAACATAAGTTTGAATGGATCATTTTAATGTAAGTAGATTTTATTCAGTTCAATTTGTAAACAGTCTCTTAGTTGCTTGGATTTCATGGAAGGATTCACAATTCTGAACATTTTTACATTTCTCAGTAGGCAGGCTCTATTCAATAACTATTCATTTTGCCAAAGCCATACTGATATTTAATTATACACATTACATTTTATATATACTTTGGCTTTGTGTTGCATGTTTAGAGGACTGTCTTTGAGAGGAATATGTGACCTTGTACAATATCCACCCTAAAATGTTATGAGTCTCATGGGTGAATACACAGCTGCTATCCTTGATTAGGGACCACTACCATGATTACTACTTCAGGACCTTCCTGAACAGAGACTGACACACAGCAGTGACATGACATTATGGGGCTCTACTGTTGTGATTGATGATTATTGTTCTGCTACTAATTACAAATCTACTCATATTGAGCTTCTTGAATCATGTTAATAGGTCAATCGATGCAGTACATAAGGCAGACACTAGATCTTTTGTATCATGTTTTTATATTTGAGGTACTGCTCAAAACACTCATACACATATATGTGTCTCTCATATTGAGATTTAGATTATAATTAGTCATTAATTGAATGAAATTAAAATTAAATATTTGTTTTCTTCCGGACAACAATATCAGGATTTTTTATTTCATTTCTCTTCTGCTGTACCATGGAGAAGCCCCTATACTATGGTCATAATCAAATTCATCAGGAAATGGACTGCAGTCATGTATCATAAATCATGGTTGAGAGCAGAGAAAGGGCTGGGCTGAATTAAGGGCTGTTTCAAAACAGGTTAAGTGATGGGATGGTTAGGTCATCCGCAATTTGAGTTAAATGGTGGAGTGGCTCTGTGGTTTACTGATTCTCTTTCTAGTATCATTAGGCTAGAAAGTGAGAGGTGCATATCAGATTCAGGCTTTAGGCATGTAGGGAGGGTTATTCTGGTCTGATTTGATTGTAGAATAAGTAGGTCATTGCATTGTTATATTATTTTATGCTCGGGCCAAAAGATGCCTAGAAAATTCTTAATTTGCTGTCTTCAAACTGTATGCTATACATCAGCACCTAGGTGGCCCAGTAGACATAATGTAATAAATATATATATATTAGAATTAAATATTTGTGTACAGCATGTGCACTCTAATGAAACTGCTCAGCATATTCCCACATACAGTGCTGTGAGATCACTGTAGAGGCAACTGTGTAATTTAGCAAATGACCACACATGTGGCCTGGTAACCAGACACGGCACGCCCTCTCCCTTGAATTGTTAACCCATGTGGACATGGCCACAGACACTCTGTCCTCCTCAGGAGACTGCTGGGTAGTGATCTGAGCTAACTGAGTATTCATTGATCTTAGGGCTGGGGCTTTGTCTGGGCACCACTCTCTGATCTGACTGTGTACTCCCCTGTGAATCCCCTGACTGCATCATCTGCTCTGCTGAGACATGCATGATGTAGGTTACTATTAGCCTAATGCACATGGAGGCATCATATCAAACTAGGTCATTCTTAGTGTCTTCTTTATTTAAAGGCAGTGACATATCTTATTTGTGTTTAGCTTCATATTTGAGAGACACACAAATGAGATTTACTTCAAAAATGGGGTGGATGCTGACAGAAGCCCAGAAGCAGAGAGCTGCATATTCAGCATAATTTTGTCAGCCTACAGCTTGACTGTAAGATGTAATCATTATAAATCCACCTCTTCTGCATTTCAGCCAGAAAAAAAGGAGCCAATATCCCAATTTCCTATTTCCTAATTTCCTTTGACCCAAATTGCCCCCCCCCCCCCCCCCCACCCACAGATCTTCAGTCACCAAGCATGACCTGTTGTGACCCATATAATTCTGAAAGGACCAGTCCAACCCCACCTCAGGGGGAGGACCCAACCTCAACAGGAACCCTCCCTATGATCTCCTGATGGGCTCACCTTAGCTCCTCTAGACCAAGACAATTACATTCACCTTTAACCCTTCTGTCAAAACAATGAAGCCACTGAGCTGAGGGGGAAGCAGACGGGCTGAAACTGTTACTGTCAGAGTGGGTCTTTTTTTTACCAGTAATTCTGGTCAAATACGAGCTCATTCTTGGATTGAAAACTGTCAATGATGTAGTAGTAATAAGAGTAAAGCTCCACTTGGTGACCAACAGAAATAAAGAATTAATTTTTGCTTTTTTCCATAAAAGCAATTGTCATATTATACTGCATTCTAAGGTACACCGCCCCCATGCCACTCTGTGTTCCTACTCTCTTTATTATTGTCACCCCAGAGAAATGAGGTGATGTCTGTGTTTTTATGGTTGTCATATTTGATCAGATCCTTAACGGGTTTCCCAGGACTGGTCGAGGCAGAGTTAGAGAAAGAGCTGGCTGGCTGCCACCAGTTCACTGTGCCAGGCTAAACAGTGGGATCCTCGACAAGCCTGTCACATTGATTTCTAAGCCCAGAATATTTCAGTCGGTGATGTGAGGCAGAGGGGAGCATGTGTGTACGTGGGCGAAAGGAAGACAAAGGGACAGGGTACATCCTGGCCAAGTATCTCTGCTGTAGTTCTCTTTGGTCTTTCAGTGTCAAGAAAAGGGCAATGTTGGCACAGAAATTTAGCAAACAAAGGATGTGAGAGATTGGTTTCATTTTGTCTCATAGCAGTTCTCTGAAGATATAAGCTGTGGCAAGAAAGAATAGCAGTGGTATGTGTTTTTGATGATTTGCAAAATGAGCAATTTTTCACTTCATGATGACCCAGAGCCCCCTTGTCTTATTTTAGGTAGCTGAAGGAACCCCCGCATGCATGGCCGAGGGGCCTTATCTCACCTATTACCTCACTAGCCTCTTGGCTGAAGGATTATGGGTAACCTCATCAGCAGGCCCAGCTGCCTGGGCCAGAAGTCCAAGCATGTGAGGTCAGACGAGGACTTCCTGAAAGAATGCTACCAGCGACGAAGAGAGTGGCAGTCCCCAGAGCAACATGGGGAGACCAAACGAGAAGAGGCTGTCAAAGACAAAACCAGAGAGGGTGCGAACAAGGAAAGAGAGGTGGAGAGAGACAAGGAGGCACAGGAAATTGATTATAAGAGGGAAGAGGGGACTTATACTCCCATTTCAGACAAACCCCTCCGCAGCTCTCCTGCCTCCACAATCAGGAGTAGCAGTACTCTGGATAACGCCTGGCACAGCAGCCCTTCACCAATAAAAACGTCCCGAAATGGGACACTAACGAGGAGAACAGTGCCTCCGGAGTTTGCCAGATCCCCCCTGGCTCATCCTGACAAGAGCGCTACAGAGAGGAGGGCCAGCTTTCAGAGGAGAGACTCTAGAGAAGGGAGTCCCTGGTCCTGGAAGACTGTGGCATCACGTGAGGTTACAGAGGTGACGGAGGTGACAGAGACGATCGTAACCGAAATTGTAGAGGTGACAGAGTATCCGCCAGGAGATAAAGGAGGAGACCCAATAGTCACCAGAACTGTTAGAGTCCTGAATGGGGTGGCAGAGGAACTTGCTGAGGTTGATAAAAACACCAACTCTCAATCACACCAAATCATCACCATCCATTTCATTCTTTCCTCGTCTCATCAAAACTAGCCATTCTCACCTTAGTCTCTTTCTTTAAAAATAATGATTTAAAAATAAGGTTTTCTCTCTATGACATGGTGATGGGTATTTTCTTATGAACTGATGCAACATGTGGACTGTCTTTGCAGCTCCAGAGTGATGGACACTCAAGCTCAGACCAGGATTCCAGCCTGGACAGATGGAGGGTATGTTTTACCGTTTTACCTCTTTTATTCTTGCGTTCCACCGCTAGCAATTGTCTTTTGTCTCCTGAAAACATTCTCATATTTTCATTTTATAATACTTCAGCTAATATTTTGTAACATCTGTCTCAAGGGAACAAGATCTGCCTTGGCACTGAGGGATGTGTCAACAGACTCTGAGACTTTTCTCCAAAACCTAGATGCTTTGCTCACATGGGTCTGTGAGATAGAGGAGCTCACATCCAATCAGAAACCTCCTTCCTCAGAGGTCAAAGTGGTGAAAGCACAGCTCCAGGAACAAAAGGTGTGTTATCAGCAACATCACCTCATTCCTTGTTCCAAAAAATAGCTTTTGAAGTACTATAGTAGGGGGAATACACCTGAAAGGGGTACCTATATGAAGGTATGCTGAGGTCATAGAAAATGCTCAACTCTTCCCTTTATAATATGAATTCAGTTCTTTTCAGTGGTGAATGGGTGGCGTTCATAGCCACAATGAGCCTCAGTAAGTCTTTGTGAACATTTCCCAAGGGTATGAAAAAAAGCAGGGAAGTCTCTCACCTTTCAGCTGTAATCACACCCATTGTGAGCTCTTTGGATGAAGTGAAACCTGCCTGGCTCTTGACAATGTAAGCTTGACACACAAGACAGGGTGTCCTCCACACTGACACAAAGGCAAGAAAAAAACAAGAATAGGGCTTTGATAAATATTAATTCTTGCTGCAAGCAATGGCATTTCTATGAAATTAAATCTCTATAAAAAAATATAAAGTTAAAATTTTCTTTAATACTGATGAGAACATGAGAGGTTCATATGTGATTTAGCACTAACACTAGTCTTTGTGAGGGCTTTGAAATATTTATCATTTGTCCTTTTTCTTGAAACTTACTTGTATACAACAGATAGAATAAATTCTTATACTCAATATATTATTATACTCATCCATCTATGATCAATATTTTTGATTTTATTGAAGAATGGCTTTACCTGAACATGCTCTGTTTTACAGCTCTTGCAGCGCCTCCTTACAGACCGCAGGCGTAGTATGGACTCTATGATGTTAGAGGGCCCTCGGCTGGTAGAGGCCCACCCAGGAGAGGAGGGGGAGCAGGCAAAGGTCAAGCTCTCCACTCTCAAACAGAAGTGGGAGGCCTTACAGCTGGAGGCAGAACAAAGGTCAGCTGCTTTTACTGGCAAGGTCACACGTTCACTTTGCAAGGCTGACTCCATGATGCAAATCTTACTCACTGATGGTAACAGTCAGTGGACATTTTGTTGTTGATAGGAGGGCGAGTCTGGAGCTCATTCTGCCCAGGGCCCAGCTCTTCCAGGAAGGAGTGGACAGCCTGCAGCAATGGCTCATATCTGTGGAACAGACCTTAGCTGAACTCCGAAATGCAGAAAGAGTGATGCTCCATCTGTCAGAGGCCACAGATCGGGCCAAGGTTGGAAATCTGCCATGTATGGTTTAATTGCATGTACAGTATAGTAAATGACCTTTGTGGTGTTTGGATAGAGAAATATATTTTTGACACATTTTCATTTCAACAGGCTGTTGTTGAAGAGATACAAGTCAAAACCGCAGAGTTAGGGAAAATACAAAAGTCAGGACATGATCTGATGGAATCAATTTCAGGTAATATTTACTACATAAGATA
Organism: Lates japonicus; assembly: GCA_033238685.1. NCBI lineage: Eukaryota > Metazoa > Chordata > Actinopteri > Centropomidae > Lates > Lates japonicus. Next base: position 22,936 of record BRZM01000284.1, on the reverse strand, counting down.
CCTGGCATAGCACTGAATCAACTGTAGTGATAAATTCTACAATAAATGTGTCAGTTAATAAAAGTGGATTCTATATTCCTTAAGACACTGATTTTTAATATTGTAAATATCTGTTAAAATATTTTGGTCTCACCATTTGCATGCTGATATGCCCAATGTTTGTGATTTGTCCTCCATTTCAGAGGAAGAAGCCCAGCAGGTGCAAGAGAAGATGGATGCTCTACGTATTCGCTGCTCTGTGCTCAGTCTGAGCAGTCTGGATGTGCTGCAGAGGCTGGAGCAGGCCCTGGAGGCTTCTAGTCGTTGCACCTCCAGCCAGGAGGACCTCCACCTGTGGCTGGGCCGCATTGAGAGGGAGCTCCTGGGAGCAGCAAGCGCACAGACACATGCTGGAGATGCAGTACTATGTGCAGCTGAAAGACAGAGGGTAATATTCTCACACAATCCACAGTGAACCAGTGAGAGCTTTTCAGATTGTAGACATAGTGCAGGTACAAAGCAAGTGCATGAAAAAGGGTGGAAATAGTAGATTAAATTAGCTGTGACAAAAGTTATTATAATCGTTTTAATTTTTTTCACTGGAATCACTAAATGTAGTTCATGTTGTACTTTGATAGTGCTATATAGCTTAGTATTTCTTGACGGAACATAGCACAGCAAACTATTTTTGAATTGCTGACCACATTTGTGAACAGCACAAAAATGGCTAGCTAGTGTCAAATGCACACACGTTATTAACCTGAACAAACTTTTTTAAACCTTTGTTAGCTAGCTAATTCACCAGTCAGCAGTTAACAACAATTTAACAAAGCAACATACATTTAATCACTTTACCAAATTCAAATAGAAGTAACCTGGCTAGCTAGCTAGCCTGCTATCTAGCTAAGTAATAGGGTTTGTTCAGGTGAACTAAGCTGGTAAGCTGACTTTTTTCAGAATAAAATTTACATGCAAGACAGCTAATTTGTGAACAAATACTGTATTTTCAGTACATGACATCAGTACATCAGACATGACTCACCATGTTAAGCTATATTTGCCAGATATATCCTGTGGACCTCCATGTGGGGACTGCCTTTGTTATTTGCTAATTGCAGGAAAGACACAGGTGCAGTTAATAATGTCAGTACAGACAGAGCCCTCATTAATGTCAATAGTTCCACCTGTGTCTTTCCTGGCATGAAAATGGCCTGTACCTGTTGGTGATTAGCCTGCATTTTAGGCCACTACTAAGGCAAACGTGAATATCAGACATAGCTAGCTTTGTTTGAGTAAATAACATTTTTCTTAATATACCTATTTCATTCATAATATTTTGTTGTACAGCACTGTACATATTTCTAATATTATTAATAATATGCTAACATACAGTGTATTCTTAATGGTTGGAACAATGGGTGCTTGGTTCAAAGACTGGCGCTGGGCTTACCAGCTGAAAACAATTCATCTGGATCCAGAGCTCATAGCAGAACAACTCTATGAGTAGAAGGTCAGGACAAATATTGCTAGCAAATTAATGAAGTAAATAAATATTTGCCCACTTTATCTGTTATGTGTGATTTCTAAATTGTAAAACATTTAGCAAAAGTGTTTCATCATAATTGTTTTGTTATTATTAAATTTAAGTTTGATATTCGTCCTGGATAGGTTTTTGGCTGTCGATTCTCCAACACGTTTTGCGTGGAAGATGGTGAAGATTGCTGAAATCTTGCCTAACATACAGTGATGAAGGGGAAATGGGTGATCTTCGGGTATAGTCTCCTCTACATTTTCTGCAATCATTTTATATAAATGTACTACTGGGGTTTCAAATTTCAGATTTCTTATATTTTACTGTTATCTCTCCAAGCAGACCCCGATAGATGTGTTACAGGAACAATGTAACACCACCTCAGCCACCAACTCCCACGTGGTCCTGCAGCTTGAGCATGCTCAGTCGCTTCTTCTCCAGTTCTCTGAGGGCCTTGCAGAGGTTTCGCCCTGGCTAGAAGAAACTCAAACCCTCATTGGCCAGCTCTCTCTGAGTACAATTAGCTATGAAGCATTTCGAGAACAACAGGACCTCTTACAGGTAGAGGAAACCTGCCTCTCCACGTTGGAGTGCCAGCCTTTTTCTTCCCTTTCTTGTCCTGTTTAACAAAGAAGTTCTTTTTCCACCATTTTCCTTTGGGTAAATGAGCTGTCCTATTCAAGCACAGTTCATTTGTGTAATCTACTTCTTGACATGGTTACTTTTCCACCAGTGTGCCATAATAGCATTTCTGTTGTGTCAGGTATTCAGTGAAAAGTGAGACAATGTGATTTTTTTTTAATATCGTCCTTCATCCATCCTAAGGATTAAACTAAAAAGTCTGCTCCCCACATTGTTATTAAACCATTCTTTATCTATCTCTTCTTCCAAGGGTCTGAGGGAGTCTATAGCTGAACACAGACCCTTGATTGCACGCTTGTGCTCTCTAGCAAAACGCTTGTCGGAACTAAATCCCATTCAGGGGGATGAGTTCTGTCGCAAGGCTACAGATGCTGAGGAGCAACATAGAGCCATCAGAGACCGGGTCAGAGAGACTGCCAGTCTACTTGAGGAGTCACTGCCAAGATTCACACAAGTAAGAATGCATGGATAATAGTCCTACACTCATTCGATACATCACAAATACACAAAAGCATACCTCATATGTCCTTTTGTTCATGTAGCTGAATGAGAGGATGACTCAAATCAGAGAGAGCCTTGACCGCCTGCGCAGTCGCGTACAGACTCCCACCTCACTTCAAGGACTCACCCCACGGATCCAGGAGCAGCTGCAGGACAACAAACACACCCTGGTTGAGCTGTCCAAACTGGAGCTGGGCCTCAGCAGTGTGAAGACACAGGCAGATGAGCTGCTGGCTAACACTCAGGCAGCTGGTGATGGATCCATTGGCACAGGTAATCGTCAGAAATGATCTTGTTTGTGACATCAAGACGTTATTGATGTAAAAAATGCTGCAGGTACAATGCTAAGCTTTGTCCTGGCAATCCTAGCAATCCAGGAGCGAGTCTCCAGCCTGTCCCAGCTGTGGGATGAAACACACACTCAGGCCCAGGAGAGGGAGAGCTGGCTGCTCAAACTCTTGGATCTCGCCATGAAGTTCTGGAGTGATGTCAGCGATGTCACGGCAGCTCTCAATGATGCTCAGCAGGCAGTTTTGGACCTCAATGCTAGTCGGACCGACTCTGAAACAATCCGCCAGAGTCTTGAAACCATGCAGGTTTGTTGGAAACTCTCTGGAATGTAAGAAATCCATGTTGTGATCAATAATTATTCAACATGACACTTTATAACATTTTTCATTCTGTCCACTTCAGACTGTTAGGGAGGATATTGACAGTTTACAGGGAGATCTGGACACCCTTGGTGTTCTGGGAATGGACTTGATGTCAGCATGTGGGGATACAGACAAACCAGATGTCACAAAGAGCCTAGATGAAGTAAGCAATAATTCAAATAAAAGCATTTATGTCTCATGAGGATGTGTTGACTTGCTTAACACCCTGTGGTCTTCTATTTTAAAGCTCTATTGCACATGGAACAACTTGAGCAAACTGTGGAATGAATGTCACAAAAAACTGGAGGAATCCCTGCAGATGGCGCTACACTATCAAGATACTATGCAGGTGTGTGTGGGTGTACTTACAGTATATGCTGCCATTATGTGTATATGCAAACCCATACACTAACAAATATGCCATGATCAGTATCATGTCAGACAGGACACTTTGGCCACCACCACCTGCCTCAAGCAGCAGGTGTTATGGTAGAGACAAAGCTAGCCTTTTATTTTCTTGCAATAGAAAAGTTCAGACTCTGACTCCCTGTAGTTTTACTTATGAGTAAGTGACAGATGGTGCGGTCCTCTGCCAAATGCAAATGAGATTAATGATGTAAACTGCGTGAGACAGTATCAAAGACGAAGATACTTGTTTGACTGTTGAGAACAAAAACCGTTACAATTACACAACATGGTAAGAATTAAGGGCAGAGTGGAGCAAACTGATCAGACAGTATCTCATTTGTTGATATGCATACTCTGTTATTGTTTTGCTAATAGGGTCTTTTTGAGTGGTTGAAGTCAGCTGAGCTGAGGTCTACTGAAGAATTCATGGTAGGAACTGACCTGGAATCAGTTAAAGAGCAGCTATGTGATCTCAAGGTGAGTTTGAACAAGTACGAGTGTGCTGGTCTTATTTTATATAGAGATCATGTTTTTTAATATGAGTGATGTATTTTATTATTACATAAATCATGTCAGTGATGGCAATAGTGAGCTGAATGTTAGTCCAAATATACTCATTCTTCATTTTTTGCTTCAGGAATTTAAGCGAGAACTTTACCAGAAGAAGATTGAGATAGAAAGCCTGAACCATCGCTTTGTGTGCCGGCTGTCTCCAGGCTCAGAGCGGCCAGGCTCAGTCTCACCGCTGTGTGACTTCAGACTGCGCTGGGATGGCCTGGAGTCAGAGACGGTCAGCAGACAGGTGAGAATATGGAATTAGATATCACAATTTTATGTGCATCATCATCAAGTCACAAAGTTTACACACAGAATCAACTGTTCTCATAATAACTTCTCATAATGCAATGTCACCTAAAAGCTTTCTATCCTTACATTTTCAGCATCAGCTGGAGTGTGCACTGCTGGGTCTGGGTCAGTTCCAAAACACACTGGATGAGCTGCATACATGGCTTTCCCGGACAGCAGAACAGCTGCAGGGTAGCCAGCCAATCAGCATCGACTTGCAGGCCTGTGAAATAGAGCTTGCCAAACACAAGGTTGGTGCTGGTCTGATTACATCAATAAATAGTGATAAAAAATAAGTGCTTCATTGTAAGGCTGTATGGTCAGTGGTGGGCTCTAAGGTAACAGAGCACATTCAGGCTCTCAAGGTCTCAGAAAACAGAAAACCTTGTAACTGTGGGTTTATCTGTCCAATAACACTGAATACTTGGCCTTGAACTTATAACAGGCCTCTGTCTCCTGACAGCGTTCATCGTTGTGTCCACCACTGTCTGTATCTCATGTATTATTTCTGTCTTTATCCAAACTGCCATGATAAATCACTAACCTCCAATGCTTCTTCCCTCTCAAAGGTCTTGCGTAATGATGTCATGTCGCATGTTCGCACAATGGAGTCACTGAACCAGGCAGGCAGGGGGCTGCTGGAGGTTGGGTCTGGGGACAGTCCACATGGTCTGCAGTCTCGGCTAGAGCAACTCAATGAAAGCTGGGAGTTTGTCCGCTGTGAGACTGAACGCAGACAGCTGGAACTAGAGAACAGACTGAGTCAGGTGAAGAGACATCCATTATTTTGTTACAATTGCAGCCATAACGTGGATTAGACAAATAGTTACCTGTGCATGCGGTGTATTGTCATTTAGTATAATAGGAAGCAGTGTCCTGATACACTATTTTGACTTCATATCAATGTGTGATGACGCCATCTTGTGGTGATTGTTGGAATAGGTATAAATGATATGTTCTATTTAAACTGAGAAAGATGAACACATAAGTGAATCAAGACAAGCCCAAAATTGAGTGAATTGCCTTTTTATCCTAAATTAAAGAACAATATATAATTTAGTTAGCCTCAGATAAAAAAAAATAAGTACAGTTTGATGGCAAATGATGTTACACAATGGAACTTTTGGCATAATTTATAATGTAATGAATTAATAACTTTGTTACCATAGCTGATTTTGCATCGATTTTATTAACTGATGGATTGCTTTCATTACAGGTCCAAGATGTTACAATGGAGATTCAGGATCTTCTGCAGTGGCTGGAGAACACAGACCTGAGATTGTCTTCCTCCAAGACCATGTGGGGCATGCCAGACTCTGCCAGTGAGAGGCTTAGCGCACACTTGGTGAGACCTACCAGAATTTTAGCTTTAAAAATGTAAAATACAATCAAGAAAACCAAAAATTGGTTCCTCATGTAAATAATTGTATCCTCTCTATAATCTGATTTTCTTGACTCTCCCTGTACATAACAGGAATTGTGCAATGAGATGGAGTCAAAGCTCCACGCCTACACAGATGTGAAGAATGCCATCCACAGGATGCTAGAGAGCAGCAATGTTGTGCGGGGATCAAGCACTGAACACAGCCTTTCTATTCTGGAGCAGAAATGGGCATCTGTTTATAGCAAAGTCCATGAGCGAAAGGTTATTTCTTTTTACAGAGTCATCATGAATTACTTCAGTTAAATTCATTTTCGGTATGAACTTGTTTTTATCATGAATACAAGTACTTATAGTAGTGTAATGCTTATCGTGCAGGCTAAGCTCACAGAGGGATTGAGTCTGGCCAAGGAGTTCCACAGTAACGTCCAGGAACTCCTCACTAAGATGAGCAAATGTGAAGAGTCCATTGGGCTTCTTCCTTCCCCCAGCTTTGTCCTGGACACCGTTTGTACTCAGCTGCAGGATCACAGAGTATGTCTTTTTATACCTGCTGGATTCTTTCTCTCTTTCTTCTTTCTGCAGATTCAAGATAAACATGCCTTTGTAGGTATTTGTTTTTGGTTCACAGATGTACGTTTCACATTCTTTTTACAGACACTGGTGAATGAGGTAAACGGTTACTGTGAGAAGAAGACCTTAGTGGAGAACACAGGCTGTAGACTAACAGAATTGAGTAGGAAGGAAGACTGTGATGTCATTCATAATCTAATAATGACCGTCCAGGATCGCTACAAAAAGCTACAGCAGCGTACTTCAGAAAGAGGCAGAATGCTGGAGGAGGTCAAAAAGAATGCCAGACAGGTGAACCGCTTTATCACCTTAACTGTGAATGGATGACCTTCACTTTCATGCTCAAATTATATGTGAACCCGAGCAGTTTGAATGTGTAATATCTGTATTTATCTCTCATATTTCAGTTCAGTGAATCTTGGCGCCTCCTGGTGGACTGGATGACTGAAGTAGAACAGACATTAGACACACATAAAGAGATTGCAGTGTCCCATGAGGAGATTAAACAACAGCTGACTGAACAGAAGGTGCAGCAGGCATCACAATGAATACAATTTGGTTACATCCATTATGTTTATGAGTACCTTTACTGATCGGTTGTTTGGTAATTAGGAGTTCCAGAAACTGTTGAGGTCCAAGAGGCCGATGTATGAGGCCACACTGAAGAGTGGTCGCCACCTCCATGAAAGAGCTCAAACCAGCCATGATAGACAACATCTGGAAAACCTACTGGCTGAACTCAAAGACACGTGGGATACCATCAGTGGCAAGTCCATGGAGAGGTATGGAACTCCATTAATGTATGAACATACACAGCACAATTACTTTCAAATGATACAACAAAACAATAGATTTTTTTTTCCAGAGTAATGTTGAAAATGTACAGTGTTGTGTGTGGTTTTCTCTCAGACAGCATAAGCTGGAGGAAGCACTGCTGTTCTCAGGCAGATTCACTGATGCTCTCCAGGCACTGAATGACTGGTTGTACAGAGCAGAGCCCCAACTGGCTGAGGATGTTCCTGTTGGTGGAGACAAAGACATGGTCAATAATCTAATAGACAAACACAAGGTAAACCATTGATGCTTACAGTAGTAATAATACCATGAATCCAGTTTATTGACGTTAAGTTAGTGTATGGTACACTGACTTTTTATCTAGATTTTTGTGGCAGATTCTTTATGAACCTGTCCTTTAAGGAAATGCAGGGTCTCAGCAAATATTCTTTCTCTCAGGCATTCCAGAAGGAGTTAGGGAAGCGAGCCGGGTGCATCAGGACCCTGAAGCGCTCTGTGAGGGATCTGACCAGGAGCAGCACAGCTGATGCTCACTGGTTACAGGAACAGATGGATGAACTGGAGGGCCGCTGGGAGGCTGTGTGCAAGCTATCAGTCAGCAAGCAAGACAGGCTGGAAACTGCACTTCAGCAGGTGGTTCTCCAGCTAAAAAAGATCCTAAAAATACAAACGATTCATAAAAGCTGATGCTTTTAGTTTGAGAGTAAACTGACTTTTCCAGTATGAGCTTTTAAATACTGATTCTGTTATTTTTTACTAAAGTTATTATGAGTACAGTGGCTTTAGATTTGACATTTGTCCTGCAGAAATTGCAAATATTCATATTTCTCTCAAATTTAGTTTTTGCCTAAACCATACCATACAAACCATACCAGTGATGAATAATGGTTGACTAGCTTATATCTGACCATTAATAAAATTTGCTAAGGAAGTCTAATCCTAGTTCTTATCTTGCTGTATTTTCATTAGGCTGAGAAGTTTGATGGCCTTGTCCACTCTTTCATGGAGCGCCTTACTGAGGCAGAGAGGATATTGAAATATGGGATGATCCCAGAGGAGGAGGAAGGTCTGCTTGCCTTCCACAAACAGCACAAGGTCAGTATAACATGATACTTTATCACTCCCTGTAGGGAAGTTCATTTTTTTCCATCTTTTCTGCTTCCAGGGAGGTCAAAGGTCAGGGTCTGCTACATAACAACAAGTTGGTGCTGATAAGAATTCAGTATTTGGCTCAAGAGCAGTTAAGCAAGAAGATGCTTGAACCCACTTCACCCCTAGGGCAGGTGCTTTGATCATGAAGCCACTGTTGTATAGACACAAGAAAAATAATCAGTTAACTGTTTGATGGGAATGAGTGGTTTGCACCCCATGTGTACTGTATGTTACTGGATGAAATGCTGAAAATCCTTTTATCTGACCTTCCATAGGAGTCGATGAGTGCTTTGCAGGCCCAGGAGGTGGAGTTAGAGAACATCCAGTGTCTGGGTGAGGAGATCCTGGCCTCCTGTCACCCAGACTCCATAATCACCCTCAAATCTTGGATCAGTGTCACTAAAACCCGCTATGAGGAGGTGAGTGCTTTCATGGCCACATAATAAACAATAGCAAAGATGTAAAAAAAAAAAAAATCTCCCCTAGGGATTACATGTATTCTGAATAAATCACAAATTATTAAAGAAATATGAATACAATAACTAGTAATTTGTAAACTGCAAACGAGTGTCACCATTTAGATTAGATTAACTTTATTGTCCACCTAGTGGAAATTTGTCTTTGGCTTGTCATCCAACACACTAAAAATTACATATGCCATACATCCACACCCCCAAGAAATGTCCAGCATACACACATACAAACAACTTGAGAACATCCAAGCATGACTGGTGTAATTTCCTGCCTCTTCCTGTTTTCTGACTCAGGTTCAAACTTGGGCTCAGCAGCAGGGCCAGAAGATCCAGGCCAGCTTGGCAGCACTGGAGGCAGAGAGAGAGGAAATCCAGAGACTTTTAGACTGGATCTCATCTGCAGAGGAAGCCCTGAACCTCAGAGACCAAGAGCCTCTGCCTGAGACAACAGAGCAGAACCAAGAACTCATTGAGCAACACACGGTACAATGTTTCTCTGTTCTATGAGTTCCCTAGACAACCACCTCACTGAGTCTCCACTTAAATCATTTAAAAATCATTTAAATCACAAAGTAAGCTTTACCAGTTTAACTTGGTTACAGTGTAACCCAATAGTTTCCCACTTACAGCACATTAAGAAGCATCTATCCCATTCCATGTTATGACTGATCATTCCTATGTCTAGGTATTCATGGAGGAGTTAAATAAAAAATTTCCAGAGGTTGAACATGCCACAAAATCTTGTAAACACAAGAGCATTCTGAAACAGCAAGGATCTCCCAGTAAAAGGCCGCTCACAAGTAAGTCACCATGGACAATTGTTTACAATACAGTTCAAGCATGAAAAAAATCACAGCTTGATGCCTGTCTCCCTGCTAATGATGTGTTAAAAATGTATTATTTGACTGAGCTGATTCCAGACACCCATGTTGTTGTTTCTCCATTCAGAGAGGAGGAGCACTATGAAGCTGCAGCCTGTTGTACCGGTTCCCCTGGAGCACCTTGACCCCCAGACTCCACAGCTCTGTCAGCTGGTCAGTCAGTGGCAGAAGCTTTGGCTCCTGGCTGTGGCGAGACAAAACCGTCTGGAACAACACCAGCAAACACTCAGAGAGGTTATTGTGCCTTTCAAAATACCGCTGTAAAACTGTTAGCAGGTTTTGGTGCCAATACAGTTGGCCTAGTTTCCCAAGAGAAGTTGAATAGAGGGTAACCAGACTTGGTTGTCTGCTACATGTTTTATTTTTTGTCCACAACCATGTCCAGTTGCCCTTGAGTTATTTTTTCTTGGATAACCATGACCTGGATGACTGAGAATCTTCACACACTGTTGACCTAGTTTTAATGTGAGATAACAACTGTAGGTAAAGTTAAATGACATTTTATGTTTCTGGACAGATGGAAGAATTTGCAAACTTCGACTTCAATATTTGGCGAAAGCGTTACATACAGTGGATTAGTCATTTGAAGTCACGGATCTTAGACGTGTTCCGCAGCATCGACCGCGATCAGGATGGACGCATCAGCCTGAAGGAGTTCATCGATTATGTCCTCGCCTCTAGTGAGATCTATCATAAATCACTTCAGTGTTGTGACCTATTTATCACTTAATTTTGGTAAACCCTCTTTATTCCTCTCTCCTGTAGAATTCCCCACCAACTCTCTGGAGATGAATGCAGTGGCAAACATCTTTGACATGAACAGTGATGGCTACATTGACTACTATGAGTTTGTTAGTGCGCTTCATCCTAGCCGAGATCCCTACAGGAAAACACTGGATGCAGATCAAATAAATGAAGAGGTATGAACTGTGTGTGTAAGAAAACACACAAATGTAGTTTGATCCATTAGAGTGGTTTATTTATTGTAACACTGTCACTCTATCTTATTATTTGCCTTCTTTTTAGGTGAGTCGCCAGGTATCACAGTGCAACTGTCCCAAGAGGTTCCAAGTGGAACAAATAAGTGCCAATAGATACAGGGTGAGTCTTTATCATTCAAATGATTAAAAAAATATTGAAGCAGCTTTTTTATTTACTGCTTTAATCACCTGATGTCTGGTGGGTGTTTGTGGGGCATGAGATTTTGTGGACTACACTTAAAAAGAGCAGGATCTCTTTATTTTAAACATAAAAAGAAAGGGGTAATTGGAAAGAGCATGGTTTATAGACGCCTTATGAGAACATCAGTGACCATCATCTTGATAGTACAGATAAAAAATGCCATAGTAATAAGAACTTAAAAATACACAATAATAGTATCACCCTCTGTTCTATCGTAGCTGTGACCTCAAACATGTAAACTACACGTATATTGCCTGTTTGCTGCAGTTTGGAGATTCCCAACAGCTGCGGATGGTTCGTATCCTGCGGAGCACGTTGATGGTGAGGGTGGGAGGAGGCTGGACGGCTCTAGATGAGTTCCTGGTCAAGAATGACCCCTGCAGAGGTCAGTCCACTACTCCTTATCCCTAGAAACTGGACATAACAAAGCACCTCTGTCTTTCAAAGACAAACTACTGCTGTAATATGAGAAGCCTTCAGCACATGACTGAAAGTGCTTTACTGATAATGTGTATGGAAATCCATTGGAGATTCATACAACTGACATTATTGATGTCGGTAACAAATGTCAGATGAACCTTTTTCTGATGCAAGGTAAACGTAACTTGAATGTTAGGTCCAGTTTTCTGTTTTGTGCCATGCTATCCCAGTGTACCAGTGGGATAGCATGTAATGTATTGTAATGTTATGTATTTTGTTGTATCTCTATACGTCTCTAAATCTCTAAATGTGGTGATTTAAAAAAACAAACAAAAAAACAAAACTATATAATAATGTAAGATTTAAAAAGCCACAGCTCAAAAATACACTGACACAAAACTGAAAACAGATGTCCTCTTACCTCAGTAAAAAAGCTGCCAGTTTGGAGATACATAGTTTTCATAGGACAGCAACAATCAGTACACAAATCTATAAAAAATTATGTGTATGTCAGCATTTATAATAAATCTATTTATGGCAAATCTTTAACATTCTAGAAATTTTTCTAATCCAGATTATTTACCATATGAACACTGACATGTTTTCTTCTCTGACTTTTATTGGCAACCTTGCTTTAATTATTCTGACACACTTGTCTGCTGGCTATTATTTAAGGTGTGGCTGCTATAATTTACAAGTTTTACAGTATTCTGTGAAATTCCCCTGCTGTGTCCCTAACAGTTAAAGGTCGGACCAACCTGAAGATCAAGGAGAAGTACTTGTCTCCTGCAGGAAGCTCTTCTAAGGGTTTGACTGTCAGCAGGTCCAACTCCAGCCTCAGCCTGTACAGCAGTGCATCTGCTCCCACCAGCCCCATGACACGCAAGGCAAGATCTCAACTTTATCCAACATTTTGTTGTTTTTATAGACATCGATTAATCTAGGTGCTACGTTTTATTTTAATATCAAAATATCATGACCACACTTTTGAGACATTATTGTTATATCATAAACACACTTCTAACCACTAAGTGTCAGCTCCATGTTAATGTAACTAGTTAAAATGCAGAATCCAATCATATATAAAATGAATTCTGAATGATACAAGGACGGTACTTTCAGTTTTAAACATCCTTTAAACTGAGTTTTTTGTGAAATGTGATTTTGAGAAACTACTTGTAACAACTTTAAGATATTTTACCATTGAGATATCCTGCTTTAATTGGTCGACAATGTTTTGTTTTAGGCGTTACTCCGCAGGAGTTTCTCAGGTGACCGCTGCATCCGTCCCAGAAGCTCAATAGCTGCTTTGGGGTCTGATCTACAGTTTGTCACTACAGGGGAGGACAATGCGTCCACACCGTCAGGTCAGCCAATCACCTCTGTTAGTTTTAAGGAAATTTGCTTTGTTGTACATGATGACATTTTCACTGGATACACACATGAAAAATACTGAACTGGTGAGTTAACCCCATCCTGTGTGTTTACATTCTTTTGCACCCTCCAGACGAAGCTGAGAGGTTACCCACATGATTACCTCTGCCTCCGAGCACCATGTGTATGCTGCAGTGCTGAACCCAAACACACAGTCTCGGGGCCCCAAAACAGAGTGATAAGCAGAAGTATCAGTCACACCTGAAAAGCAGACACTGATGGAAAAGAACAAAGAAGGTCACCAGAGGTGATGCTAAAGGGTCTTTAGCTTTGATACATCTCTGTGAAGATAATGTGTGGACACTGAGGATATTGGTCCAGATGCAAGACAAAGATGATTTTGTCCCCTGTTGCATTTCATACACTAGTTTCTGATTGCATAGAGAGTAGGAATTGAGAAGTTCTGCATGGATGCTTATTGCATGATAGCCAGAGCCTTGCTTAAATCAAATTTTGTTTTTTGTTTTTTCCGGCTTGTTATTCTTTTGTGATTGCAAAGATAAGCAAAGTCAGACAGTACCAGAACCTGAGAGTAATGGGCAGTAATATGGTGTATCTGATTTAAAACTGACATACAGCTTGAACACATTTGTATATGGTATGTGAGGGTGTCGTACTGTTTGACTGCCCCAACTAGCATCCAAAAAACACATATACCAAAACCATTACTATGTGAAGGGTACAGTATGCTGTCCTTCAACTTTTTAATATTATTTTTGTTTCTATTTCATTCCATGAAGATGGCATTGTTGGCAGGGCCACACTGTGTCTTTTACCTTTTTTGACACCATGTTTTCAAATAATTATGTAATTTGTATTGTTCTGTATTGTGATGATGTTTTAAACATTGGAGATTGCGTGATGAACAATGCACAGAAGTGCAACAGGTCATTGTTGATTTGTAGAGATTCTTTTCTCAGGATTGGTTTTACTTTTGGATGTATGTATTTCTCTGGAACATTACTGTGAAACTGTAGATGTGTTGTTTTCTTTATAACACTACTTCTTAGGAAAGTTTTGTTTAGCACATTCTTTTCATAAAAATGCACTTTTCTGTGTCCAACTACTGTAGATAGGTTGTTTTGTTAAGTGGGAAATTTGGCAGTTGTCATGAGTAAGAGAATTCATTTTGAAACACAAGCTATAATTTTAGTTTATGTTTCATAAAAAAATGTAGAATTTTTACAATTGTCTTACAGCAGAATGCACTGGAGGTGATGCTGTGTGGTTGAACGGTGTAGTTTTTTCAGTGAAATCTGTCTTTTAGTGTCTTTGTCTTCTCTTTCAAGCATCTTTTACCAAAAGCAGTATATGTATATTCTTTCTGTTTTCCTGTTTTTCCTGTTTGATTTCTCTGATCTCCAATCCAGAAGTTCTCACAGCTGTCTTAATTCTATTGCTCTACTTTCAAAGGTGTTGTAAACATGTAAGATTCGTCTTGTATGTTTCCTCCAAGGTGTACTTACACCAATATGCTTGTTTTAGCAAAAAATATTGAAACGCATTTACCCCGAGAGAAGCAACTGCTGCTCCACCATCAGTCTACTGCACAGGCTGCTCAGTGCTGTACTGTCCCTCATTATAGAGCAGTAAATACTTCACATTATATTATCAGCTGTGTAAAGATATTGTATTTGTAAGTGTCCCTTTGTACTAGATCTACCGGAGGTCAAAGACAGTAGCTTATGTACTTAATTGCATTTGGTCTATGCAGTTGTGTAAAAGATTTTTTAAAGTCAAAAACGTTTTTACATGATAAAGTACCTTTTCCTCTTGGCCTCAGTGTGTTGATGTTTGGAGGTTGATAATTTACTGTACTGTAAAAATACAATAGCCAGATTTCACTACTATTGCTATGCACTCTAATCTTTCTGTACTGTAAATGTTTCTATACCCAGCACTCATTCTGATGTCTAATTTAGGGAAACTGTAGATGAATGTCACTAATAATTTTAACTCCACTTGTACAAAAAATAAATCTTTTTGTAATAAAAATAAAAATTATTTGCCTCTTTCATATTATACAGTGCTGCATTTATTTGCTATTTTCATATGCTGTAACTGGACAAACTAAATAACCAGTTTAATTAAAACACAGTATACTAATTTGTTTACCTTAAATTTGTAATAATGTATTAAATTGCCATTTAATACATTATCAACACATTATTGTCTGTCTGCCATTTGGTGTTGAACAATGCAAAGGTGTCTCTGACAATCCAAATATAAAGTTGAAAGAATGCGTCACCGGTCTCCGTAACAACAGAATGAGGATAAAGGTCAGGTGTACATTTTCTTGTGTTTGCTATCTTATTTAATGGTGAATTCTCAATAGCAGAAATTTCATCTGTGGATCCCCAGCTAAGGCAGCCCCCCTGCTGATGTCTAACAAGTGAATCTTTCAGACCCACTTGCAACGTACATGAAGTACCAATAACACAGACATATTTGTTTAAAAACAGAGCTGCAGCAGTTTTGAGAAAGAAAGCAGAGTATTGTACTTCTACACAAATAGTCACCATGACTCCAGGTCACAGGAGTGCCCTTCACAATCCTGAAGTTTTATCAAAACAACACTGTCCTGTGACTGGACCTCAGTGACTTTTGTTCACAAATGTACAAACTTCAGATGAGGTTAGTAGAGCGGTGAGGTCATGCAATCAGCAGACATGTCTTTGATGGTTTGGATCTTCTCATCCTGGAACATGTTGTATTTTACCCATTCTTTTCTGACTGTAGTGAGGCATCTTACAGAAAGACAATACACATAACACATATGCTGTATACCATATGTTATGCACATGATGTACAACTGAAACAGGAAACTCAACTTCATCACTTATACTAATTTCAGTTGGAATGAATGGGAGATCAAGCAATAATTTGTCAGACAGAAGTTAATGCTGGTGTTTCTCTGCTCATTTATTCAGGTTTTTTTCCCATTTGTCACTCATCTGTGTATTAATCTGGTTTCCATTCATCTATTTATATTCATACATTTACTGACTATCTTACAAGTGCATTTATAAGCAGTTAGGGGAAAATACGGCACTCGCAATATCATCAAGTTTATTCTCTTCTAAGCAATTTGAGATTCTTTCTGTGGCTAAACTGGAGAACCAAAAACACACACTTAATAATAAGAACAACTGCAGTTATGTGAAAAATAAGCTGAACATGCTTCACAAGAGTTTTGCGTCACAACTGCCACATATTAGCTACTTAGCAACAAGTACACTGAAGTGAGCATTTCTCAAAAGTGACCCAATTCAATATGTATATTGACTTACATGCTACATAACATAAAACGTTACAAAGGCCAATTTGCAAACAATACAACTGGATATTTTTGGGACAGAAAAGGAGATTTAATTGATATTTGGCAGCAACAAATAGTTTAAATTTGCTTAAATCCCACAACCAGGAAAGCTCAGATAATTTTTATTTACTGAATCAAAAGTAATTTACTTCCCTGAAATCATAACAACAATTAGTTGTTATGATTTCAGGGAAGGAACATGTAGTACCAGTCAGTACAGAGGTGGGTGCGAGGGCACTCCAATGAAATACCATCCAGTGAAGTTACTGCCCAACAGGGGTCATTCATTTGAGCTGGAATTTGTGCTGAACAAAAGCCAGGCTGACCCCGACCAAACACCCACTCAGAAATCACAGAAAGCTGTCCAGAGTCATCTTCTGCTCGGCTAAGCTGCCCTCACTCAGTCTACAGAGTCAGACAACCTACATATTCCTGTAGTAGATTTCTGTAGCAGGTTCAGTCTTCTCTTGCAGTATCTTTTACTATTTCAACAACATTTTCTAAGCTCCCCCTCTTCCATCCTTCGTCTCTCCATTCTTGCCTCCTTATGTCCTTGTTCCCTTCCTCCACCCACCCCTGCTGCCGAGGACTTTGGTTCCCAAACTGGACCCCCAGCTCAGCCCTCAGTAGTCACATGACACAAATCCAGAGATCTAGGCTGGTAAAGTTCAAAGCACTCAACTCAATGTGTTTGCATACTTCACTGTGCTTTTACACATCTGAACAGAGCAGCCCTTGGCACAGTTTCCACTGCGCTTGTGTAACCTCTCACCAGAACTGACTCTGCACTTTTATTCCTACTGCAGGTAGGTGGTATCTTGTATAATTTAGAATAATGAATTAAGTTAATTTAAAATGCTGGAAGCAGCTAAGACTGTCAAGTTGTTTTATCTTATAATAAGGAAATTTGTCACAAATTTGGAAAATGGTCTGGTTTAGGATTTTAGAAACACAACAAAACACCAAATAATTTTCCTTCTAGCAACCAAAGAATTGTTTAGTAGATTTCCCACAGCACTCTCTCAGAAATTAGCATGACTTTATCAAGTGTTCTCATCTAACCCAGTGAAAGATTTGTACATTTGTATAGCTGAGCAATGTCTATTTTTGATGCTATTGTACATCAATCATATATTCTAGGATACAAAAAGCATAATTTGACATTTTTATGCATTTTTTAAATCAACTTTAACTTCAGTTATTTGATTTTCTTTTATTGTGTAATTTCATAATGGAACTGAGGCAACAAAAGATCACAGTTTGTTAACATAAGGTATGGGAAGAGAATAACCTTTTAATGCAATCCTAACTAATTCTTTTTAATACTTATTGCTCTGTGGCAGTCTGATATAAAACATGGTGCCCACATTCTTAGCCTTGTCCAGGCAGCTCCTAATCCTCCTGTTTGTTGTTGGCAACCTTGAAAAAGGTACTGCTTTGTCTCTGGACAATTCTGGTTTATATTGTGAGAACCTTGTAGAGGCTCCTTAGGATAGTGAAGTTTAGTAAGATTAGGAAGATTTTAAAAAAATAACCAATGGGAGGATAATAGTTGTCTTTTCACTCAAACTCAAATTCTGTTCATCTCATGGTGGCACTGGAGGAAAGGTCAGGGGACTGCCAAAGTCATGAGGATCTATCATCTGGGAATCATGAACGTCTCTCCAAAATTTCATTGTGCCAAGCAGTGTCAGCAGTTTTTGAGATTTGTATTCTGGACCCAAGAGGTGGTCAAACTGACCAAAAACCAACAATGAAATCCTTAGAGAAACGCTCCCACTGTGGCTAAAAAACATAGACATTGTGCTGTATGTCAGCCAGGCTAATGGTCGGCTTATCCTGTGCTGCAGTGATGACAGCAGGTTCAGCAGGGGTCAGACGAGTCAATGGAGCTGGAACCACAGTAGAGTCTGGTTCTGAGTTCTGGTTTTTCCTTCCTTGCTGTTATGGACTTTCCAAGAATAGTGTCCGGCAGTGATGGCATGTTTAAAAACAGCCTGTATTAATAAAAATGTGTGTTAAATGTGAATGCCTGAACATGTGGAGTGTTGACCTTATAATTTGGCATATTCAGGTGGTTAAAATAACCTCACTAAAGGTTATGACTGTTTACCTCTAAGTTCATTTGAATTGGAAATCTAAACTGCAATGTCATGCCTGTGCTGTTGGAAGTTGACAGACTGGTCTTTATAGTTGAGTAATTCTGATCACACCAAGGGTGATTGTGAAACCAGAGATGCAACCCAAACATGCAATGGGCTGGCTTATGCAAAAGACCTGCTTGTACAAGGAGAATCCACTAGAGGCTCTCCAGGCCATAGTAAATAAACTGAGGCGGGGACAAGGGAACAGGGAAAGTCAGTGTGCTGTGTCTAATAAATACTATGTAATTCAGTGTGAAGTTACAACGGGCTTCACTCTTCTCAGTCACACCACAGCCTGTGTGTTTAAAGAGGGCAGACCACAAGGTCGTATGCTGGTTGGGGGAGGGAAAAGGAACAGGAGGGGCTATTCTCCCTGGGACCTTCCCCTTAATTTTCTTCCCTCCTATTGGTGAGCTCCCAGTCAGAGAGAGAGAGCACATGGCTGCCTGAATTTGAAACCACCCTCCAATAGAAAGAGGTATCATGGAGGTAGAGGACATGTGCGCCTGTGCAGTCCCTCCCCTGTCAAGTGCAACAGAGACACGGAAGCAGAATGTAAGCCTGTGGGTACTTCTGTGCGTGAGAGGGAGAAAAGGGGGGGAGGGAATCCACACACACATACATACTTACGGCTGATGTAACAGAAAAGAACTGTGGTCACAATGCACTAAAAGGTTTTGAAAGGAAAGAGGAGAGTGATCTCTTTCTGGCTGTGTCCTGAACAAGGTAAGGTGATATATTCCGACACCTAACAGATAGAAGTGATGTATGACGGGAGTAAGGGTTATTGGATTGCTGGGTTATCCTAGAATCACAAGGCTCAGATCGTTCTCTCCATCTGCTCCTAGTTCTGGTCCATCTGCTTCCCATACTATGTAACATGATTAAAAGAAGTCATTGTACAGTTTTACAATTGAAATTTATAATCAAAAAGAGTTTCGTATTTTGAATTTTGATTATTAATCTATATTTTGGTCAGCCTCCGGTTATTCTGAATTTAGGATTGTAATCCTCTTTCACCAAAGGTTCTTGGCCCTGCCCTCTTTCCAAATGGGAGTTTTTTTTTTTTTTTTTTTCATTTAGTTTCACACACACACACACACACATATATATATATATATATATATATATATTACATACATATATATATATATATATATTACAAGACATCAGAAGAGACTTTTCAATAACAAAATATTAACACACATGCTAATTTGTTTGTATAGTACAGTAGTACACTATTATATTGTTTAAATGAAAGTTTACTATTTGTTTATATTTTTAATTGGACAGTGGTTACAGTTTTATTTCACACCTTCACCATCATGTAATGTGTCTGTTTATGTCACAACCACATGGTGCTTTTTATGGGAGCAGTGTGTCAGTGTGTGAAAGGTTAGGCATCGCTTGTGAGAGACCACATGGGAGACAGATGGAATTAGAGGCAGAGAAAGAGGAGAGGCTGGGAAGGTCAACCTCAGCCACATGGACATGTTTTCTTTTTCAATAACAAATATGAGATATTAAATTACATTATGCTTCAACTGTTTATATTTTTGCTGTCATGTGGTTCCCAAACATCCAAGATAGCATTAGTTGTTGTTAGCATGCTAGAGGTATGGTTTTTACCTGAGCATTAGTGCCACCATCTGTTGATCTCTTTGCCAAACCCCTAATATTCACCCAACAGTAGTGGATGGAAATACTCATTAATTAGAATTTTCTTTTACTGATTTTCTGCAAACTCTTTCAATATTTTTCAGATTGTGATGATACTTCAAGTTTTACATTCTACTAATCAAACCGGCTTATGTTCTGTGTATTCCAGACAGCGTGCATCTACATTTCTGGATTTACCTTGTTGCTGCCTCCATTATGTCGCTGCTCACTCACGTGCTGGCGTGCCTGTTTGGTATGGGCTCCTGGGTGGCCATCAATGGGATGTGGGTGGAGCTCCCCTTGATCGTACCAGAGATCCCAGAGGGGTGGTACCTGCCCTCATACCTCACAGTCCTCATCCAGATGGCCAACATAGGTCCTCTCTTCATCACCCTGATGCACCGCTTCCGCCCAGGGGCGCTGGACGAGCGGCCGGTCATCTATTGCATTGTGGGGTTGGGGATCGTCGCCACATTCCTGTTGGCTTTCTTCTGGAATCATACAGTGACTATTGGGGACTCTTTGCACAGTGTGCCCCTGCTGCTGTTAAGCTTCCTGCTCTCTGTGGTAGACTGCACCTCCTCTGTTACCTTTCTGCCTTTCATGATGCGGCTACGTCCGCAGTACCTCACCACATACTTTGCAGGTGAGGGTCTCAGTGGTCTGGTGCCTGCACTGGTGGCTCTGATTCAAGGTGTTGGTGTGGTACACTGTCAAAATGCCACTTTGGCTGGTGCAGCCAACAAGATAGCTGATAATGCCACTGCGGTTGGCAGTGCAGAGCTACAGGCCGTCTACCAGCCCGCTAAGTTCTCTGCCCAGGTCTTCTTCGTGTTCCCAGCGCTATGATGGTCGTGTCCCTGGTAGCCTTCATCCTACTCAACTATCACCCAGCTGTTGCTCGGGAGAGGAAGAATGACCTGTACTTCAGTGATGATCTGGCTCAGGGGAAGAGGGAACAAAGTCTGTCTCTGCACGCTCAGACACCAGAGCAGAAGCCGATGATCAGTCCCCTGGAGTCGGTCCGGAGGGTACCCAGGAGCTCTTTCGGGAGGGGGACGTACAGCAGTCTAGAGGTGGTGTTCATCTTTGTGGTGCTGGCCTGGGTCAACGCTCTGACCAACGCAGTGCTGCCCTCAGTGCAGTCCTACTCTTGTCTGCCTTATGGGAACAAGGCCTACCATCTCGCTGCCACCATGGCAGCCGTCGCCAACCCAGTGGCCTGCTTCATTGCCATGTTTGTACCAATCAGGTAAGAGTTATTACTGGAACCACCTCTGTACAGTCTCAATTAACATAAATAGTACAAATTTTTTTTAGCAGTGCAGTGTTCTCAGTTGTACCTTGTGCATTAACTTTGTTTCCAGGTCTCTCATCTTCATGGGCTTCTTGACCATGTTTGGGACTGGATTTGGAGCCTACATCATGGCCATGGCTGCTCTTAGTCCCTGTCCCCTGCTGGTCCACAGTGTTTCTGGAACTGTAGTCATAGTAAGACTCTTTCACCTAATGAATCAGACATTTCTTTAGATTGTGAAATACATTCTACATAGAGGTTATTTTTGATCGCATGTTCTATCTTGTACACATGGCTCATGCTACACCTTGTAAAGGAATGAAAGTACAATTCACCTGTCTGTTCACATTACTTATGATTTGGGAGGTTTTTGTGCTTGGCAGGTTTTAAGATATATGCATGTCAACGCAATCCTGTCTGACTTGATGAGGACAATACTGTCAAACCATGTTTCTGCAATATTTGTGAACACTATTTTGCCTAAGGAAAATTTCACCCTCACAGAGGTGTTCATTTACTCGCATATTAGCCAGCAGTTTTGAACAGGGTTGATAATATTGTCACCACCTGTATCCAGTGCCAGCATTGGATTTTATCAACAGAAAGAAACATCAAGCTGCTGCAGAAAAAAATAGCTTCAGTTGGGCTTGGGTTCTTACAAAAGTGATTTTTGTATCACAAATAATACAAGTTATAATGTGCTTAACAATAAAAGAGAGTAAACAATAACATAATAATATTAATAGATAAATAATGAAATAAAATGGAAAGTTAATGACAACCAGAAAATTCTGAAAATGAGTAGCATTTGAGTCCAAGAAAAAACATAGTTAAAACAAATGCTGTTAGTTGTTTTAAGCACAATACAAAAAAACAAAACAAAACACCTCAGCAGGTGATTTTATTAACTGGTGGCACTTCAAACGGAGAAGAAGAGCTAATGGGTAAACTGATTCCTCTTTTGTTTGGAGCAGAAACTTCCTGTTCAAACCCGCCCATGATGGCAAAACACAGAGCTGAAACACAGCTAGATAACATGTTGAGGTTAAACCAGGACACACTGCAGTCCTAGCAGTATCTGAGTAATGGGAACTGAATGTCAGTTGTGATCACTGCATAATATTCACCTTCTCTGTGCTGCAGGTGTTGGCCTGGATCCTGTTTGTCCTGTCCCTGTCCTACGTGAAGGTCATCATTGGGGTGATCCTGCGGGATGAAGGCCACAGCGCCCTGGTGTGGTGTGGAGCAGTAGTGCAGTTGGGCTCCATGGTTGGCGCTATATCCATGTTCCCACTAGTCAGTGTCTATGGACTTTTTAAGTCAGGTGATGCTTGCAACACAAAATGTCCAATGTAGACAATACATGTTTAAGTTAAACACTGCTGTACAAAACCGAAATACAAATTGCACTTACCTTAGAAGCACTGAACCCATTGTAGACACATGCTTTACATATTCCAGCTTGTTTCAACAAAAGTGAGAGTCAAATATCTACTACTATATCACTCCATGATTTTTTTTTTTTGCAGACATGCTCTTGTGAGTCAGATAATAAATTAATGCTTTACACATATATTTGTATTTACTGACATATGGAGTCAGTTCTGTTTGAAATGGCATCAACATTGTCAATGCCTCAGACCACACAAGACCAACTAAATGGTAT
>BRZM01000283.1:166503-180198 GCA_033238685.1 Lates japonicus | reverse complement strand
GAGGGATGTGGGACTTATCACAGAATAAACCTGCCACCATCACTACCAAAGAGAGCGAGAGAGGAAGAGAGAGAGAGAATCTAGTTGTGTTTGTGGTGGGTGTCTCTAGGGGGCGAGTTTAGCCAAGTGTCCCGCCAGAGCACTTCCATCAGTTTCTAACTGTGACACAGTGTGATCATCTGGCTCTAGTGGATATTTATAACCCCCAGTCAGCTCCAGCCCTCTCCCCCTTGGCCACCCACCCCTCTCTGCCCTCTGAGCCCCTCGCCCCTGCCCCCTTCCCCAGGCTTGACGTGCCGTCCCTCCTCCCCTAGCCACGGGAGAGCCTGGGCTGACGGATCCAAGCAGCAGGCGCAGCCTGTCACAAACACAAGGGAGAAACAAGGCAGTTCAGAGCAAACAAACAGAGTCTTCCTGCTCTTCATTCCCCCTCTGTCCAGCTCTCTTCTTCTTCTTCACCCTCATCCTCCTCTTCCTCTCTGTACCGTCTCTTAGATGAAGATCATACCTGGTAGGTCCACAGAGTGGGGTTGCTGTGGTGTGGTCTGTCTGTGTGTAACCATGTTTGTCTGTCTGGCTGCTGTCAGTGTTTTTGGCAAACACACTGTGTGAAGTCTTGTTGTGTTCCCAGTCGCAGCACATACTCACGCAAACACGACAGAGACACACACATTTAACAAACAGCAACCTACTGCCGCACAGACTGTTCCATATTTAAACCTGTCCACAATGTGATTGTCATGAATTATGAGTGAGGTTGGCTGCCTTCTATATTTTCCTTTATTTGATGGTATGTAGATAGAAGTGGGCGAGGGCAGTGGGGGCAATGTCAACCCCTTCTTGGCAACTTTTAGAGGTGTCTTTCCTGGTCTGGTCTGACATCTGCTGGACGCCAACAAGCAGGAGCAAATTTTGTAAAAGTGTATTTTATTCAAAACGCTTTAGTTTATGTGTGAACTTATAGCCACAAGCGTGTCTATCTGGGCTATTTCATAGCTGGTAAAGCCATGACCACCTGCTATCGCTCTGTTGCCCACCGAGGAAAGTAAGCGAAGTTATTACAGTCAAATAAAGATAGGTTTTTAAAGTTATGGTTTTTTACTGTGTCATCAGCTAGCGTTGTGTGGTTTTAGGAAAAGTTAAAGATATTCAAAAGTAATAGGGTTTGAGGTGGACTGCCTTCCTGTCATTGCTTTATTGGTTTGACCTCTTTCTCCAGAAATGAGTTGTCTGCCAAGAATGAAGATAACAAGCCCATTCTCAGTGATAATACTAAGTGTACTGTTGCAATAAGATGAAATGAGTCACAAAAGAGCATCAGATAAGAAAAATACAATGAAGGTACTTTTCCATGCTGCTAAATTGAACTGAGATACTTAGAATAATAGTCTAATAGAGATACACACACAGTTGAATTTGGACAGTATTGATAAGATTATTTTGTCTTCTAGGTTTTGTATTTGAAGAAAAGTGATATTTTGCAATGTGACAACAAAGCTTGGTATACTGTCACTGTATAGAGTACATGAGGAGAGGCAGTCTGGCTTATGTCATAAAGATCTGAAAACAGCGAACAACCAGAAGAAGACTTTCAGTAGTAGCTCCAGGTGGGGAAAATAGCAGGAATTCCTGCTCGGACGCCCTTTTAAAATGTCCCTGCAGCCACACCTGCTATCCCACCCCTCACCCCCCTGCCCCCTGACTGAGAGCCCACCTGTTACGACAGCCCAGGCTTGTCCCCTCAGCTCTCTGCACTCTGCCCTCTCTGTGCCAACAAATGCCTCAAGCCCCCAGGACCCACTCTCCCGCCCCTGGTGGTTTTTGGGGCACCTAGTCTCTGATTGTATTTTGGCACCAGAAAAACACAAGAGGCAAGCAAGAGAGCCATAGGTTGCAGGATTTTTGAAACAAAGTAGAGAGTAACACCTTAGTGAAGTCTCAAAGTAGGTGGATAATAGAGGAGTGTTTGCTCTATCTCCACCTTTGTCTGTCAGACTGGAGTAACTCTGAGTTAACTCACATGCTCATTTTGGTGCTAATACTGTGTTATCAGCAAAGGATAATTGTGTATACGGTGTCTGTCATGTGTATCATGTTTGTCATGTTTGTTTCATTACTTGATAATTTAATCTAAGAGGTCATATTACTAACCCATATGAGTCAAACACTGCCCGTGTGGCGTGTTTACTCCCTGCATTAGTCACGCTCGCGGTGTAACCTTTGAAACCTGCTTCGTCATTGCACACTGTGACCAGTCAAGGTGCCAGCAGGCCTTCTGTGCCAGTGCCTGACACTGCCATGTTGCCACCTGCAGGACTGAAGTATCTGTTCTTACTTGTAGCTGCAAAAAGGATTAGTACTAATTACTTTCAGGCAGCGTGGAGAGGCCTTCACTTGGCTCATGTTGCACCAACAGGCTGTGTGTCTGTGTGTGCACAGATAAAATCAGTCCAGTCTCCAATTTTAGCTGAACTTAGCTGATGTTCCTTTGTTGCACTACAGAATGGCTGCTGCTGATTACATATAACAATGTTCGTGAGGTCCCTCCCAAAACCTGTTTAGTCATGTTTGACACGGATCAAAGGTCTGTTTGTGTGTGCGTAGTAAAAGAAGGAGGGTGCCCTAGTGTCTCTTCAGTAAGATGAATTGTGTCTTAGTACTGGCTTAATACACCTGCTAGGCTAGAGGCACTACCAGTCCTCAAACCACAATCTTGGCAGCCTTTTGAACCAACACAGCTACACAAAAGACATGGATTGGCGGTATGTTTAATGCCTTTGATGACTTTTGTCTACTTCACTCCTGAAGAAACATTTAACCTGTAAGCATGCGCCCTTAATACTACACATAAACGATAAGCTTTTTGTGTGTGTTTTGTCTGAACTGAAATATCTTAATGACTGTTGGGGATTGCTATGAAATGTACAAATGTACAATCTGCAAATGTACTTGTTTACATTTCATAACAATAAAAAAGTTGTTCACAAAAAAAGGAAATGTTGTACAAATATTCATGTTAACCAAAATATGACTCTTACTGACTTTGATGATCCCCTGACTCTTCCTATAACGTTACCATTAGATTGTAATTACATTCTAAATATCAGCGATATAGCAATCAGGGTTCAGTGTTGTTGTTATTGCCTTATCTTTTAAAATGAAAAGATTGGGGATGTTATGCAGAGAAAGTGTCCACATAATGTAATCTAATCTAAGATAGCTGTGTTTGAAAGGAATGCAACTGTAGTGAGAAGGACATATGAGGAAACTGGACTGAGATATGCAATAGTTTATGTGTAACTCAGCTTCAAACTTGAGTCAGGAGGGGGTGGTAATAAAAACAAAACTTTATTTTACTGAGTAAATAGACATTAAGCACTCTATGTGTTAATGTCTAAGGCAATAATATGATCAGTATTGGCCCAGGATAGAAAGATGCTACTACAGATGGATTTTGACACAGCTAAAATTATGCTGAAGGTAATATTAATAATAATTTAATTAGTAATATTAATTAAAAGATAATGACGAATATTTGACAGCTAATGGCTCCATATAACATACTGTTTACTCTACAGCAATATTACAATGTTCTGTCTGTTTTATTGTATGAGGTACTGAAGAGTTACATGCAGCTGCTGTCCCTGCTGATCTATGGTCTTCGTGGGGATTTCTGGTCTTAACTGTCCCCCCTTTCGTTGGCGTCCATTCTGCATGATGACAGCTCTGTCCTCTGTCCACTCACTGGCTCCTCAGCTTGAGCTATCACTTATTATGACAGTGAGAGCAGATACAGCACCACTGGGATGTTATCCACTTCTGAGCGCTGTTAGCTCAGATTCAGATTCAGTCTGCTGTGTGGTCCGTGCAGAGGTGGGAACATGTTAACATTCTCTTCCGTCCATGTCGGAATGAGGCCGTATAAAAGGTCATGAGGGAAGGGGGCGTGGCCAAGTGAGACTGTAAATACTCTTTGCCACACACAAGGTGCATCAGGTGGCATTCACTCACTGAACTTTGACCTATCATCTGTGTTTGTTTTCCCTTCCTCATATTGCCAAAGTTGGCATGTCAACCCCAGGGACCTAGCAAGATATACTGTAACAGATTTTCAAACTCACACTTCACATATTCAGGTGAACAACATTTACAACATATCAGATGTAAGATTTGTAGTGAGTGATGGGTGTTTTAGGCCTCTGGGTTTTCCCCACATTGTTAATGGGACATTAGATTGCTTTGTATAATTGTTCAGTAAAGAATTTTCATAACCGGTATTCTCAGGCACAACAGGTCTAACAGGTGGCTCTTCTAGCTAAAGAAAGCTCACACACATCTTTGTCATACGGGAGCTGCGAGCTGAGAATCTGTCGAGTCATTTTTTACAACACTGGTAAAGTATAACATCCTGTTTGACATGCTAAGGCCATGGGTGCTGTTTAATCACACATGCTGCCAAACAAATGCAGATGAATGTTAGGCCCTCACAGAGCTGTGTGGGCCGAGGCGGTTGAGTTGCTGGCTGTGGCTTTGGCCTGGTTTGTGGAAAAGCCAGCATTCTTCCTGGAAACAGCCACAGCCAGGCTCCCACTCTAGAACAGTCCAGCTTCTACTTACTGTACACCAGTATGTGTGTATTTTTTTTCCATGATTGTATATGAGCAGTCTAGATTGCCCACAACACTGTGACTGCTACTAGGGAACCTGTAGGCATGAGTCATAAGATAAACAGTGAACTTATGCCTCAGGGGCTCAGAGAAGCCCAACAGGGCTTTGGATACCATTCTCATGTCCTCTGGGAATAGCGAACAAACCCTGTTGAGAGACAAATAGCCACATGGAGCACATGCAGGCTGTTCATTTAGAGTTGATTTTATTTATGAGCAGCACTGGGACCATGGAAACACATCCGGTCCTGTGCTGGGAGTTTATTTATACCTCCATTACAGATTTCTCAGCACTCATTAGTCCATATAGTAAACAGTGACATCAGCAGTTTACCTAAAGATGCTAATGTGTCTTGTTCAAGTGTCGCTTTATGACTGTGGTCTTTGTATGCAGTTATACAGTTATACAGTTCATGCACTACAGAAAACATTTGCTCATAATCAAATAATTTCAGTTACATGTTACATGATAAAACTTTCCTCAATCATTTTTCATCACACTTTTTTAGACTGTGTCTCAGTCCAGTTTTCTTTCTCTAGAGGGCAGATCTGTCAACTCTGTCTCTCTCAGTCAGTGTAGTCATGAAACCAAAATTCTTATACTTTAGTACAGTTTCAGTAGAAAAGGTTTAACATAAGAATCTAATTTTAAAGGAATAGTTCAACATATGCTTATTCACTTTGTCTATGGCAGCTTTGAAGCTGGGGCCAGCAGCTGGTTAGCTTAGCTTAGTAAAAGCAGTGGAAATGTGCAAAGGGCCATCTTGGCTCTGTCAAAGGGTAACCCAATCTTAGCAGGGCACAGTGACTACTTGAAGAGTTGTCACTGGGAGTAGCCAAGAAATAGTCTGGCTTCTAACCCTCTTAAAACCACAAACTATCACTTTTACGCTTTGTTTTTATTTTGATTAAATAAACAGGATGCTAATTAATTGGCTTCACAAGTGCTGGTAGTTGGGCTTTGCTCTCTTTGGACAGAGGCCGTTAAACTAACTGGCTTTTCTTTGGTTTTCTTACAGTTTATAATGTTAAATCTATGGTTGTATTAGACAATTACGGACAACACTGCAATAAAGTGCTTAATGACAGCACTTGATTAAATTGATAATAATAACAAACTTTTAATGAATAAGTTAAAGAAGAATACACTATGTTGTTTTCTTAATGCCACAACACACTGGTTAGGATTTTATCCAGAAATCCCACAACTATGGTGGAATATTGACACAATCTTAACTTTAAATTTTGAATAAGTGGTCTGCACCTTTGTTTAATGAGGTTGCAAGAATATGATACCAATTCAGTAACATTCCACATGCTATAATTATAGCCTAGCAAAAATTTGCAACTTGTTATTAACAACAAATGTAGTAAGTCTACTCAGGGTCAAAAAGAATGATGTTTGCTGTAAAGAGAAACCAAGCAGGTCGATCAGAAATGCCGCTCTGTGATTGACTGTGGTCAGTGCAATGAGTGAGGACATCAGAGAGCTTCCTATGTCAGAGGTCAGTGTCCTGTAAGAAGAGAACACAGCATATTTAGGTCACTTTCCCTTTTAAATGTGACCTAGGAACAGCTCAGCTGTGCCCTGTCGTAAATTGTCCCGTCCTTTAGTTGACTGGCGACAGTAGGTGTGTGTGTCAGCTGGAGCATACTGCTTCCTTCGAACAGGCATAAAATCATTACTCTGTGATCTAAACATTGCTAGGGTTTAGAGGGTTTATTGTTTGTGGCTTTATTCTTTACAAACATATCATTCCTTCTGCAAGTGATGTAGCTGAGTATGTGATTCTTGTGGATTTTCAGATTGGTTGAAGAAGGCCCTGAGGACAATGAAGAACTAATCATTATAATATCATGAGAGACTCATTCAGGACTGCATTCAAACTTCTGAGTAACATGACCACAGCCACGTAAATCATTACACCCTCGGGCTCTCAGACACCTCCCTTTTTTAATGCTTGTATGAAGCTGAAATATAAACACTGACACTGAGCAAATGTCACTGATAAATAGGTGACATTAGGGCAGTACAGTTCTGACAGTGAACTTTTTTTGAGGCTAATCTTAAACTCACGCAAAACTCAGGTCAAGTTTTATAATAGCTTTTAGTATATATAGTATAATAGTTAACATTAAGCAAATATGCATCACTGGATAACTGGAATTCTGCTGTTAATCCTCAACCTGACTGGAAAAAAATAACTGGTGAAAATAATTAGAAGTTATTGAGCAACATGGTCATTGTGTATGGATCTAATACGCAACATGATACTTCGTAAATGAATGACAGGATGAGCACATGATCAAGGATGACATGAAAATTATGTTGAATTACCTGTACTCGTCTGTTATCTTTCGTTTTGTCCTTAAATGAGGGGGGCAGGGCAAACTGTGCAGCTCTCATCTCTGAAAGTGGTTCCTGTTACTTTTTAAGTCTCCTTACACCAGCTGGCACAGTGTGTCTGCAACAGAGGGCTTCTAGGGGATCTTCCTGTTCTTCTTGTTCCATCAGAATCATAATGGCTGCATTGTGGAACCCTGAGCGAGGGAATTACCTGCATGAGATGAGCTCGTACGCAGAGAGAATCAGATATCTGTACAGTAAGATGTGTTGTACAGGTGAGTGGAGATGTGGACTGTGTGGGGAGGAGTTTATTGGTGTGTGCTGTTTGTATTCTGGTGAAACCACATGGTTGTTACTACCAGAGTCACGCTCAGAGAGACTGAACAGAAGTTACACGTTTTAGATTAAATATTGGCTTCTCTCTCTCTCTCTCTCTCTCTCTCTCTCTCTCTCTCTCTCTCTCTTTTTAAGTGTTTAAGACAATTATTTTGTAGTATGCTGGTGAAAACACTAATACCCTACAATATTCATCTTATACAGAGTTGCTTCACTTAATAACATTGCTTCTACTTTTTCCATATCCGTATCAGTTTATCTGTCCTCTGCTGTCAGTAAAATGTACTTTTATATTTCTTCACTTTAAACGTTTTCTTAAATGTGTAAATGCATTTGTTTAATTTAAAAAGTGAATATTTGTGCAACATTTTTGAATGAATATTTAAAAAGATTCTGTACATTCTAAGCAATACTGCACCAGGTAAAATCGAACTTGACGTGTTAAATTAACTAGGTATAGATAAAAAGTGTATATAAGAATGTCTTTATTTTAAATTTCCTTTTTATATTTATACTTTGTAGGAACTTGTATTTTTCCTTACCTTGTATATTCACTTCAGCTGTGCATCTCACAACCTGTTTAATTACAGGCTCCTTTTGTAATAAACAAACAGATATTTGCCTCCAGCTCCTGCCATTGCAATATATCACATGATAAAATTAGTGAAGAACTGTCTCACACAATGCATAGCATACATTGCAACCATCCATAACTACTTCGGCACACCTGTGTATGGGATTGTGGGAACTGTCTCTCTGTGAACTGTGAGGTGGAGTAACGTGCCTGAAGATAATAGGTAGTATGATATAATAAGTAATAACAAATATGTCAAATAAAAGAAATGCAGCCCTTTAGATTTCAGTTGGTAGGCTCATTGTTCAATGTATATGAGGTTATATTGTTTAAAGCAAAACCTTATAGTATTGTCTTGTTGTAAATGAGTAACTACAGTCGATTTGAAGTGGTTTTTATTGTTAGCTCCAGGCAGCATTATATTTATTAACAGGTTTAAAAACAGCATGTCCACACTGATAGTGTCAGATTTTATCTAAGGAAAGTTATATGTTGGCTGGAAATAAGAACATACTATACATGAAGAACAATGGCTCACTTATATTCATCTACAGCATATTCAACAGTCAAGCATGCAAATAAATAGTGTATCATTAACTACAGTTTATGAATGTGTTTCTGATGGTTTTCTGAGGAAGATTTTCCATTGACCATGGTTTTGTTTAAGGAGGTATAGTATTTAGTATTAATCTTACGGCCACATTCCTACATATTGATGTTTTTGGGAACATTTTTATTTTAGGTCACTGTAATACTAGTTGTAAGACTTTTTTTTATTTGGAGATCTTTTTAGTTCTTAGTTTTCCTTTTTTTTTTCATAGCAGCAAAGCTTATTCTATTTGGGAAGCTTTTGGGTGTGGTTGTGCTCTGGCTCCATCTAGTGGTCAAGTGATTTCACTGCTTTGCCTTCAGTTAGAATAAGAGAAGACTGTGGTGGGTGGAGGACGGTGTTGTCCTTTCCACATCAAATCAGTCAGTTATTGGAGACTTCTCCACCTCTGCATCTAAAAATACATCCATGAGTAAGAGTCAGTCACAGCTAGCACCAAAGCACATGGTGTTGTATGTTTATAATCGCTACCATAGAAACACATCTCAAGTTCCCTTTTTTCCACATTTACGTGGGGAAACTGCCGAGGCTGAGATAACATATGGACATACCATCTGTCATAATAATGGATTAATAGATCACAAGGGAAATGAGGAACCTTCAGTACATGATCTAGGCTTAGTAATAAGACCAGATATTTCTTGTAGGATCATAGTGTGTAGTTATCACTTATAAATGGTGGTAGCAAAAAATTCATACTAGTTTGTGTGTATTTTAACTTGCCTCTTCTTTTGTTACAGAATCAGTATTTAAATTTTATTTCGAGTAGGGCTGCCATCAATCGATCATCACTGTGTCAGTAGATAAACAATTAATTGACAACTATTTTGATAATCAATTGATCGTTTAAGTCATTTTTAAGTTTTAAAAAATCCACATTTTCCATATGCATTTTGTTATGCTTCATTGCTGATGAATCACCTGATGCTTAGTTTATAGCTGAAATATTTAGTGATTGTTCATTTGTCAGTTTCTGGTACGTCTTTTACAGGAAGAAATCCTCTCCTCCACTGATATATTTTGTTTTTCCAGTTTGTTTGGAATATGAGAAGAAGAAGTGGGTAGTCATAACGAAGCAGTCATAGCCCATGACTAAACAGCAGTGAACAGACAGCATGGCAATAACCACTGAAGAAAAATAAAAAATCAACATGAATATTTTATGTTTTTAAAAAGAAAGTGTGTCATTCACTGTGGAGTGAAGGAAACGAGGCAGAGAAAAGTTGGTGGTTATGATCACATCCAAACCCACAGTCTCAGGCTTTTCAGATTTATAGCTCTGAAAATGCCATTTTTAGTTTGATAATTAAAAACACAGTGATCTGGTCACAAAATACCACTAACACAGCCCTAAATTCTTGCTGAATTACACTTTATTTAGGCACTTCATTTTCTGAACCACTCTGAAAAACAACTTCACTTCTAGTTTCAAGAAAACATCAGAATAGTTTAGTCTTTTGAGTAACATACGAACTTTACATACAGTTAGATATTTTAATTATAGTTGATTTTTACATGAATTATTCTGCACTGCATTTTCAGCACTTTGATTCGAGTAACATGTTTCATTGCTCTCACCTGCAGAGGGTGCCACATGCTGTTTTAAATGTCGTCCACTGTGCAAATCAAACTTCAGCTTCCTCAGCTATTTCCCCAACACCCTGTTGCATTAGAATTCACCAAATTAAACACTAGTGACTGACACAACCCCAGATGTGGGGCTTTCCACAGAGGTCTCTGTAGCTCAGCACCGAGCTATTTTAAAACTCAGCTGCCGTGGCTAATCCACAGGCTTGTTGAGTCTGAGTTAAATTGGGTTTGCAGCTTCATCGTTAGATCTAATTTTGACGACATCATCTAAAGTCTGCTGTCAGGCTGGAGATCTGTGTGGATGATAACTGGACAGTGCATCATGGCAGAACTATGACAAACATCCCTGTGATTAGAGTGAACATTTAGAAACTCCTTTGTGTTCACTGGATGAGTTTTTAAAAACGTTTTCATACAGAA
Organism: Lates japonicus; assembly: GCA_033238685.1. NCBI lineage: Eukaryota > Metazoa > Chordata > Actinopteri > Centropomidae > Lates > Lates japonicus. Next base: position 169,654 of record BRZM01000283.1, on the reverse strand, counting down.
ATTCACATTGATCATAATGTATCAAAGTTTTATTAAACATTTGGTCCATTAGCGTGGACATCACTTCTGTATTTATGTAAATAAATTATCCAAATGTAATGACCGTAAAAGTATCAAAATATCAAAAACAAATCCAGTTACTAGAAGTGTAGTGCATTTTACTTGATTTATTTAACATTTAAATAACATAGCCTCCGTGGTCTCATTACATTTTCGTGACTGGAAACAGACCGCCTCTGAAAGTGTATTTAGTGGGAGTCTGTGTTTTATTTTATATTTTTTCTCCTATTTCTGTATTTTCCATTTAAAATGTATTTTTTTTTATGGTATCATTTATTCAGGTCACAATAAAAAGGCTTAAAATGTTTTCAGTATGTTTTTTTTTCCATGCCAGACTGTTTGAGTCATGTAGCATCACAAAGCTCAGACAATACTGCTTTTGATCTATAAATCCCAGCCTCAAAAGCACAGTCATGTTGCCAGGGACCACATGGTGTAATACTGGTTTTGCCCAACTGGCTTGGTTCTGTGCCACAGCAGAAACATGATCCGTGTGTAAAGGTAATTCAGGTAGCAGCTGGGCCTCCCCTGGCTCTCTTCCTCTCTCATTACTCCCTCGCTTCTCCTCCCCTCCCTCTTACTGAACAACTGAGGTGGTAATCCTGGGTGTGTTTAGGCTGCTCCTAGTTTTATCAGCATTCCTTTTTCTGTGGGGTGTGGTGGCCAGGATATTGCAGTAAATGCTTTACTTTCACCTCAGTTGGACAGAGTATATAATTCAGGGGACGGATGAGAAAAATGGGACAAGAGGGTAGAGAGAGAGGCAACTCAATCTGCAGAGCAAACTTTCTGCAGCTTTTCATCCTCTACAATGAAAAGGTCTGTCCTCCTTTGTCTAAACCCCTCTGTATTGTTTCAGAAGTTGAGCACTTTCAAACCATAATGACACATTTTAGAATTCCTTTGTCCTCTACTTGTTTACGTGAAACACATCCCCTAATGCTTAAATGCAGGCTGTTCCAAATGCTTGCAAGCTTAGTTATGTGGTTGTCAGCATACAGTTGAGTGCATATATGCATGTATGTCCTCTGTCAGCCTTATGTAACTGCTTTTATTTATTGTTAATAGGTTGATAGTAAAAGCTAATAGATAGTAAGTAGCTTTTGCTACAGCCAGATCCACATTCTGTACACATTCTGTGTGTGAAAAGAAGATGTAACTTATACAGACTGCAAACTGCTGATGAAAATCAGTAGGCTAAGGCAAACATAGGCAAAACCACGGAGTCCTTTCTGGACACAAATTATTCATCGAAATGTGGTCTCCAGAACCACAAGCACGGGTGGAGATAGAACCAACCCATGGTAAATAGTGGTTTGTTGCGGTAATTATAATACCAAGCTTACTATTAATGATAGTTTATTGCTTGGCAGCAAGACTAAGAACCTGTAGCCATGTTAGTGGGTTTCTAAGACTGTATTTAGGCTAGTAACTATCCAGTAGTTGCTGAGATATTCTAAAAGCTCAAAATGTTGACACAGTGTGGTATAGTCAGTAGGATCATCCTCTGAGGACCAGACCACAATGTCCATACAGTTTTCACGGCAGTGCATCCAATAGGTGCAGAGCTCAGTCTGGACTGGAAGTGGTGGGTTAACCAACTGACCGACACAAGAATTCAAATTGAACCCCAACCACTGAAATGGAGAACTGGCTATATGCTGAGAGAGTGGTAAGTGTGGATAATAAGTATTATGAAGGATGCTTCATGTTGAAGGCCAAGGTCATGCGTATAAACAGGTGGTTGTCATGGCTGAAGCTAAAACGTAGCAGCAATAAAGTCAGAATATCTGCTTGATAATGCAATCAGTGTGGGAAGATGAAACCCAACAACCCTGTCACTTCCAACATACAAAATGATAAAACCCAAACTTGTCATTTTCTAGAAAGAAAATATTTCTATTTTCACCACACTCTCACTGCTCAGAGCAAAGCCTGCGTGTTCCATCTGGCTTTTGATGAAGCCAGATGAGGGAACAGAGTGAATAAGGCGTTGAGACCTTAATGATATGTCTCCTTTCTGGAGGAAAAGATCTCATGACTAAGATGTTCCACACTTTCAAGTGTCCCAGCTTTTTCCCATTTGGGTCCCCTGCTTTGTGTTTCCCATGAGGTTTAGAAATCCAGCTCAAGTACTGTGGGGTCGATCCATGTTTCACTGTCAGAATGTCACTGAGTTCTCACTTACCATTTACTGTTGTCTCTGCTTCCTTGGATAGTCATAAACCATTATGTTTGATTCTTTCTGTTGTATTCTATTCTCTTTACATTAGGAAATGACTGTCTCATTTACCTTTTTACTGTTCTCATTCATTAAAGCCTCATATGTTACAGCTCTTAAATCATATTATTGAATGGTTATTTCAGGCTGTAAATGCTAGAGCATTTTACAACAAAAAAAATTTTCTGTAGTAAATTCTGCACGATTCTTCCTTTTTTAATTGTCACCCACATACCACTCCCCAATTCCTTTGCTTGCCTAGACATTGTATGGAACTACAAGGTGGTCTCCAAATTTGCTAACGGCTCAAAATGGAGTCACGCACAACACACACATACTCACACACCCACCCAGACACCTAAACTGACACTCAAGTACTCATATGTTCATACAGGTAGTTTTCGCAAAACCATGCGCCTGAAAGAAAAGTGGTTAGATCCTTGATGTGCTGATGTCAGTCAGGGCTGGGAAAATGGGATAGTACTCACCTTGATATTTGACGGGCAGGGCCCACATATGTAAGACACACCGTCTCCAGCTTGTTAGCTGTCAATGTTAATGCCAGTCATGTAGGGGGACCATTATTGAGGGACTTAGTGTAGATGAGCCCCAAAGCAAACTCTGAATAAATATGAGACTTTGATTCACATGCAACTTCAAAGCAAGAAGATAACCTTAGAAAGGAGAAATAAATAAAATCTTACACTTACAAAAACAGTGTTGCCTCTGATATGAAATGCACCCACTTTCAATCTAATACACTCAGCCTTGTTTGAAATGTCTCAGGGTTTCTAGAAAAGTTGTTAGCCCGACTGGTTGAAGGTTGATTACGTAGTGATTGGGCCAGTGAGCCTGGACCCCAGAACATAT